>JAQRGA010000976.1:0-12661 GCA_029237695.1 Conchocele bisecta | reverse complement strand
GCTAGCTCTAAATGTATGCCATTTAGAGCTAGCACAAATTGAATTAGTGCTAGGTAGAATTCAATTAGAATTTGTGCTAGCTCTATTACACTTTCAATAAATAGTGCTATCTCAAATAGAATTAGTGCTAGCTATAATTGAATTAGTGCTAGCACTTATTTAATTCGAGCTAGCACTAATTAATTATAGCTAGCACTAATTATTTAAAGCTACTCTGATTATATGAGTTTATGTAGATTTGGCGTTCCATAATATACAAGCCTGGTAGTGGTGTTCGGCGGTGTTCAAGGATCGCTCGACTTTGTTATGTTCTGTTTGTATGCACATGCTTCACTTACAGAAAAGGCATGTCACCTAATTCGCTTGAATGATCGACATGTATAGACCCCAAATATAGTGATATAAAGGGGTTGTAGTGTACTTTGTACTCATATTATTAATCCATAAAAGTTTGGCATTCTACTAATGCAGTAACAGTCAGAACACTTCACATACATCAATTTTTCTGTAACTTTCGAGATAGGTATGGCATAGTCTATAGATCCAGATTCTTTCAAGCGAATTAGGTGACATGCCTTTTCTGTAAGAAATGGTTTTGTGTCAGCGACTTCCATGACAGTATACACTGCAAAACATTTGCCACTGTCTTTATGGAGTAGAAAGTATTTTATAGCTCCAATGACCGGTACAGAATCATCCGTTATAAGAACAATATTGCATACATGCTTTTCCATGCGTGAATATTCCGATCCAAAGAAAACATGACCACTCTTCAACACACGTAGTGCCTTCAGGAACGATGAAGTCTCTGCGCCAGGAATGTGACACTTTAGCTGATCTAGAATAGATTGTGGTACGGTAGATTTCTGAAGGCCTCCTGCAATTGAGCATAAATCAACCTCTCTTAGTTTACGGGGCATTTGAGAGGACCTCAATGTCTCCGCTACAAATGACCGAAGTTGAATATTGCGCATGGATGGGTAAGTTGTCCTTAATATCTTTTGCATTTGTAGCATCTGCAGAGATTTAACTGTTACATCACCAGTTCCGTGAACCCTACTTAAAACATTTCCGTTCATATCCTCATATGAAAAGCAGGACCATGCCCACAATGGGCCCCACATACGAACATACGAACACAAGTGAGCACCGGCATTGTGCACATTAAGGCCACATTGTTCGAATCCATAGAGTACAGGCATGCGCATGTAAAACTCCTGCAGTTCTTGTTCAGCACATTTCAGGTCTGCTTCCGATATGGTATCAGAGAGTAGTTTGTATATGGCACTGACGAACATGGAGAAGTGATCGTAATACTCACTGGGTAAAATACCATCCAAACATGGTAAGCCAAAATAGAGCAGCCAGACCTGGTATTCACTAGCCTTCCAACTGTGTTTGAACTTTCTAGGCATTCGCTGTATGTAATCATTTGGCATCATGTCGTGCAAACGATCTTCCAAAACGTGTACTTTGTTTCCGATATAAAACCGTTGCTTCGAATATTTTGATTTTGTCCAGAGTGTTATTAATTTTTTGGTTATGCCAAGTAGAATTCCATGCATATAATCCGGAACAACACCATTGACTATATCAAAATAATCCAAGGAAAGTAAGGGGGACAGGTTCCGTATCCCAAGTTCTTCTGTTCCTGTAGTGATGACTTTGTTTGCGGTGGCTGCAAAGCTACTGGTATTTCGTAACGTATATGCATCTCTGGGTGGGTAAGACCTCACTGTTCCTTTTCCAGATTTCACAACTTTCCCTGGTTCTTCACAGGAAGAACAGCCATAACTACCATTGTGATAGGCCATGCCAAGTAATGGGGCTTTTGCCATCAGGTCAACGATGGCCATGATAAGGACGGCTTTGCAAGTCTTAACACCCGACGGTAACACAAGATCAAATCCATTTGCTTTCAGAGAGATCAATTCCTGACACAGTGGTATCAAGTAAGTAGAAAAGTTAGGCTTAGTAGCAGTTTGCCAAAGGCCCCATGTAATCATGTTTATTCTGGAGTAGCGTAGTTTTGGAGGCAACTCGTTAATCACGAGGAACACTGGCCACAAGTCAACATGGGATGAACTGTACAACAGTGCCCCATCGGTGTTCATACTTAACGTAAAAGTATGCCTCGCATCTTTATTTGACATCAGCACATGTTTGTACGCTTCACCATCATGTATATCTGTGATTATGGTATTATTCTGCTGTGTTGTATGCATGTAAGACTCCATTTTTTCCCACATTTCTGGGCGTGACATTATCTCAATTAACTGTTGCTCAACAGACAGTGTAGCAAAATAGTTCTTGTGATTTCGTTTGTATTGGGAATCTGTTGACCCTTTGTATCGCAATGACCGACATTGTGATGTTGAGCAAGAAAAAATATTCTCATCATCAGGGTAAAGAGTGCCACACGTTTCACACACATCATGTATTTTAATGTCAACATTTTCCAAAAATGAATTCATGTCTTTTAATTTTATTGCTGTGGTGTCAACTCCAGAAACTAATGGAAACAATGTCAATGCATCATTAAGTGCTAATGTTGTAAGCCGATGTTTTATAACATATGCCCATATTGACAGGCATTTTTCTTCCAGATCCGTTAGTTTTACCGCTGTGGGTACATCTACATTTGCAACAGGAACACTGTTGTAGCATACATTATCGTCATCGCTTTCAATGTCATTTATACATGTTGGCGTATCATCATATGCAGTTTCATTGTCTGAACTTTCATTTTCCGAACTGGACTCAGAAGACACAGTTTCTACATCGGTGAAATGTTGGTTAATATTTTCACTGGAATTGGATATTTGTGAAGTATCGCCCTGTGTTTGCCGCCACTGTGTCATACGAGGCACTGGAATTTCATCATCTCTTGTGTACAACTTGTACCGCTTCTTACATTGATACTCTGAAATATATAATAAAGTAAAATTTGACAAAAGTTCCTATGATAACCTTAGGCTTTGCAACAATGTAATGTATATTACAGGTATACATATGTATAATGGAGGTTTAAATTTATTATTGTACCTAATTGTACCACAAAACATGACAAAGTCGAGCGGTCCTCTAACACCCAGGGTGTGGGATCACGTGGTTTCCGAACTTGGCCGAAGAGCCAATTTACGACGTGACGTAATCAGTGACGTAGTTTATACGGTTTGATTTCTTCAAATAACTTCTTATACCAACCTCGGACATTGGTGATAGACAGTACACGGACCACTGCAGTTTATTAGCATCCTTGTCACATCATTGGTTTGCTGTAAATATTTATAATTTGAAACAAGAATCTAAAGCAGTTTCATGTTCGGTTTACCAAGTTATTCACAAGATCTACATGATCCGATTACTTTTAATGCGAAAATGGAAATACACTTGTTTTCGATTCTTGTTTCAAATTATAAATATTTACAGCAAACCAATGATTTGACAACGATGTTAATAAACTGCAGTAGTCTGTGCACTGTCTATCACCAATGTCCGAGGTTGGTATATGAAGTTATTGGAAAAAATCAAACTGTATAAACTACGTCACCGATTACGTCACGTCGTAAATTGGCTGTTCGGCCAAGTTCGGAAACCACGTGATCCCACACCCTGACACCGCTATCAGACAAATATATTGCGAACAGGGTTTGATTCCGTTCGTTCATCTGTGTCACAAACTATGAACAAAATAGTCACAGTAGGTGACACAAACGCCACCTAGCACTGGCTTAAACCAGTCTCGGATTTAAGGAATGTTTTATACTAGTCCATCGGACTATTAACTTTCAGAAACTACTAGCCCGAATGAATTTCTACTAGTCCGAATAAATAAATAATAATATTATACGAGACATGCAAATACAAACATTTGCATGTCTCTGATTATACATATATGCTTAATGCAATTATGTGTGGATAATATAACAACAATCATGGCATGTTTTTGTTTCAAAGAGGATCGATTTTAAAACGTATGAAAGTCCCAACATTCTTCACATTCTACCCCCCCCCCCCTCCCCCCCCCCCCCCGTTTGAGCCTGTTTCCATTGCGAGGTTTCTAAGTCTGTGACCTTGATCGTTGGGTCAGTGGGGGGTCGCAAATTTAACGTAAAAGGCTGGCTGATTGCCTTAGAAATGCATGTGTGAAATATCACAACATTCGGTTGAAGGAAACAGAAGATAAAAGAAATTTACTATATTTTAAGTTTAAATTCGCAATTTTCTAAGTCTGCGACAATGATCGTGGGGTCAGCAGGGGGTTATACATTTAGCGAAGTACTCTGGCTGATTGCTGTACAAATGCATGTGCAAAATATCAAGACATTCGGTCGAAGAAAACAGAAGATAATGAAAATTTACGAGACTTTAAGTATTCAATAAGTGAAGTTAAATTCGCAATTTTCTAAGTCTGCGACCTTGAACGTGGGGTCAGCGGGGGGGTCGTAAATTTAGCGTAGAACTCTGGCTGATTGCCATACAAATGCATGTGCAAAATATCATGACAATCGGTTGAAGGAAACAGAAGATATAAGAAATTTACGAGACTTTAAGTGTTGTGACGGACGGACGGACAAGCTGACTCCAGTATACCCCCCCCACAACTCGTGTATAAACACATACCCCCCCTTTCGCCTGGGTAGGGGAGACTCTACAATGCAATGTTCTAACCTGTTAAGCCATGAATTACATGTAAGTGACTCTGTAGACGTTGGCGGCGACTAAGCTTTTGTTTACAAATCCAACATTCCCACATCTCGTCTTTGCTTGCATTTGAATACGACGGGTCGAAGTTATCATTGGGTACAGGATCTGGATCATCGTCACGAGACTCACGACTAGCCATTTCTGAAATTAAGTCAAAGTTGTTGTTTTTTTTCCTTGTTTCAAAGCCAACACAGAATCAGTGGCACAAATTGTCACTACTGAAAACATGGTGGATAAACACATTAATGCATCAAGCCCCCCCCCCCTCTGGGGCTTTCACATTCCATGTTGCCCTTGTCTCATAAAACCAGACTCTCCAGTCATTAGCACTTCCCCATATTCAATAGGCGCGTTTATATGATTCATATGAATGTACGCAACATGTGAAGTATCGTTGAATTCGGCGAAAGGAAACTAAAATATTGGCATTAAAATACAGACGTCTTACAAAACACGTAAACAAAAAATGTTGTCATTTTAGGATAGCGACCTTGACCTTGGGCCAATGAACCCCATATTCAATAGGTGTGTTTAGATGATTGATATGAATGTACATGTGAAGTATCGTCAAGATCGGAGCAACGGTTGTCAAGTTATAAAAAATAAAAAAACTTAACATTGCGGACGACGCCGACGCCGCCGGACGGACGAGGGTAACACTATATGCCCCCGTACCTTTCGGTACCGGAGGCATAAAAAATAGTACCGGTATATCTAATTATACTTGTTATGTTTTGACCCGAAACATAAATCATTTTTATCCAATAGCAGAAATATGTTTACATAAAACATAACATATGGACATGGTATGTTTTGACCCGACGGCTTGGTACGTTTTAACCACACATACTATGTGACATAGTCGGTACGTTTAAATGAACAAATATACAAAGAATATCGAAATCTTTGCAAGATTATTAGGACAGATCATGCTTTTAAAATTTTCGACGAGGACTGGTATACGCCGAGTACTGTTCGGGTCCAACTGTTCGCCGCTCACTATATCAGACTCGGTACGAGTTAGTGACACGGACCCATTTGCACGAACAGCCCACGGGCACGGTGAAAAGTTTTAAGAAATCGTACTTACCGGTTACTTTCTTGTAAAAAAATACATAATAAAAGTAAATAACGAAATCAGCACATGTCTTAATAGTTGTTGTTGTACCATCTGGTTATGGTTCTTGATGTAGTAGTTCCCGCCTGTAAAAGGTGCACCCGGATCACTCCTGTCGACGTCGTATGTTACATACTATGTACATGTAGCGCGTATCCTGGCCAAATCGGGGTTTCACCATTGGTACCCAGCAATGGTACGATTGGTAGACTGTGAATCATCATTTTATTCATATTAATATTTACATTGTTTTGTATTGGGGACCGTATTATACCGCTAGTTACGGAGTGTTCTTTTGTTTAACATTGAATATTCCGTTGTATTTCTATGCCCCCCCCCCCGGTCACAGAGAGAGGAGGGGAATATAGTGTTTGGACTATCCGTGTTCCCGTGCGTCTGTCACAACTTGGTTAAGAAGTTAAATGTACCAGTTTCTCAAACTCATCATTTTCCATCCAGCATCACGCATATTGTTTCTTCTGTGTCTCTGTCGTCCTTAATGTCTTATGTGGGTACCTTCTAATCAATTTTCGTGGGATTGGGAATCATATAGGCTGGTACACCTGACATACAATACAATACGATAACTTGTAGATGCCCTTCAACTGTCGTGTATAGGAACGGCAGCCGTTGATACACCTGAACGATTGGAGAAAATATAACTACAAAATGATATGGACCATATTGGAATGGCACGCGTACAGTAACCTATAGCATCTTTTGCCCGTATATATGCTTCCAAAATGTGGAATACAGAGATAAATTTAACCTCGTAGAGACTTTAAGCTTAAATAACAAATTACAATATACCTACACGTTTGCATCAATAGTTGAACCTATATATACATCTGCAAAAGCGCCGGCTGTATTAAGTGTTTGTGCAATCTCGTTTCTTCGATTTCTCCACAACTTGTTCTTTTCGCAGTGGAAACGCCCAAAACACCATTTCGTAGTTCCATTTGCGGTAAAATCGCTGCTCCGTATTGTCGTCATTTATCTGATCTTAGTCAACTTTTTTTTGAAAAAAAAAATAGAAATTAATATATAACCCACGGAGACCAGAGAGCCAGCATTTTGAACAAAATTTAAAATCATATAGATCTAAATACAAAATGATCAATACTATCATGTCTGGTCACTTTGTCCCACCACACCAGATCGGGAGCGTGCGTAAGTAAAAACATAAGAATATTCTTATTCAATAACGCCGACTGTGGCTATGCATGTGTGCAACTAACCATACACTGTGTGTACAACTAAACATATCTATCTAATATAGTTGATGTATTTGTGTTCCTTGAAAAATCATCAAAATGTATTGAAATTAAAAGTTGGAAAGGTATTTTCTAACTAGATACTTAAGGTAAGTAGCTTAGAGTTAGCTATTTTTAAAATTCGCGGGAAAATATCAACCAACCCTGCAATGTCATGCACGTGACAAACGTCAACGCATCCGTGTCGGAAGCTATGATACAGGGGTTTGTTCAATCATATTCGTCATCAGTAAAGTATATAAATGGTTCCGATTCCTTGCACGCCCTAAAGTATAAATACATTACACGGCGACGGAAATATTTATAATATATCCATAAACTGAACAAAAAAATCTCGAACATTTCTGTAAATTAAGTCGAAATTTGTCAAAACTATTCGTACATGTGTATCTGCATAATTTGAGACGACACCATCACTAGTACGACCATACTATTACCGCGTGCGGGGACAATCTGGTCTCTGTTAACGAGTTTGTGCCGTTCATTAATAGAATTGTTTACACAAAATATATGTAAGTCGTATACAAACCCTTTTACGTGTACATATGTATACATGTATCCTGCATAACAGACGTATTTGTTTCGTGCTCTATATTTATACATAATACAATAATGGTGACTGTAGTGAGTGTAGTCCGTGTTCTTGCCTGATAGTAACTTGCATGGATTGGATTGTATAGTGGGCAACGTCCGCTTTTTTGACTGCGCGGTCTCTTAGTTTGAACTGTATGTTATTGAATAGAAAATATGCACGGCAATAATGACATGCAACAAGTATATACATACATGATTGATAGGATTTGGTCGAAAGCTTATATAAATAGCTTATATTAGACCAGCTCCAGCGGTCTCTTGGACCAATGGTCTACACGCAGTTCTAAGGGTCAACGGGCTCGGATCCCGTATCGGCACCTGCATGGACCTTTACGCAGTGCAAACGCCCCCCTGTAAAACCATAGCGTTTGTAGACGCTGTCCGGTAATTACTCCTGTCCGTGAATTACACCGATACTGTACCCGTATATATTGTTACGGTCGGCATGTAAACTTGCACAATTTGATTCTGGTATTCGTGCCAATGACACAATTGTCTCCCTTGTATCTTTGATTCTCTAGTGTAGGTTTAATCACTCATGTAATCACTGGTAATGTGTCTATTGTGATTATAAATTGTTTATGCACGGCTTTAAAATCATTGAGTAATTTTACAATTATTCCAGAATACATTTTGCCGAAAAGTTTCAATTCGCGTTTTACAAAGCAATTGGCACCGTCTTTGTTTGTGAAACGAATAACGATTGGTCCGATTCGATTACTGGTACCAGCATTAGCCAATCAGATATACGTTTATTTCTATAGCTTCAACCATCTCGCGCCATATTTTAATCGGCAATTCGTTGTTGTTAAACGTGTTCTTTAAATCTTTTAACAAGAACGAGAATACTTCTTAGTTTACTGAATAGTCAAAGAGAATACGTATTCAAGGAAATTATTCTCACAAATATTCGTAAAAAACAATCGCAAAATCATGTCGGTGCCAAACTCAAAGTCTAAAACGCACGCCGTCATGCAATGGACAAATGATGAGAATAAAGTTTCTGTCCACCATTTGCGGCACATTGACGACCCCAAGAAAGCATTGGAGGATTACGAAGTGGGCGACACGGGAAACGCCACATACCCGGGATTCCCTGGAAAATGGGAGTTCTTGATTCTGGCTGTTGGGGGTAAGTATGCAGATTAAATTTCGTTTTGCAATTTATTTTTCTGACATTTTCATCAATTCTGCCATTTTCAGATAATATTGTGACAACATTTAGTAAATATATTTGAATATGTGTTCTAAAATACGCCAGAATGCAGGAAATTGTGTCTAAATATCAAAAGTTTCCAGTTGTGCATGCCCGGACCCCGCTAGCGCGCTCGTTCGATGGACCACTAACTTCAATATCTTAACAACTCACCCCCCCCCCCCCCACCCCCCCCCCCCCCCCCGGTTCTGGGAAGGCTAGATCCGCCCCTGAAATACAACAATAACAAATATTTTATCTGATTTAATGTTCTGTCCATCTATAAACAACATCTTTTGTCCATTCTTGTCCATACGTGGTGATAACCAAGGCCCGCAAAATTACACCTTGATTATGCAAACTCTGAAACTCTGGTTACCTCGATACCGGCGACGACCAATACATGTATATATGATGGTGTTTTTTTCTCAAATGTATACCACACAATTTCTGTTTGACTTTTACCGTATACCGGTACTGTAGTAATCATGTTTAAATTTACATGTTTTGCTTAAATTTTTTAGCACTTTCCTCGCAGAAAGCATCATTTTAACTACTGCTCCACATTCACTATAGCACTTCGGTGGGGGATGGGCATGAATCGCCTTCAGCGACAGCTCTAGTTTCACCCTGTTTTCAGAAAGCAAGTCAGAAATGGATCTCTGGCTGAAGGAGGGTGGCGGAAGCAACAAGAGAAAAGCGTCCGTTCAAACCAAAGGTATGCAGTACTGAAGCACATGGCTCTTTATGTTAAATATGCATCTATTTATGTCACGGTATGTAACTCACACAGTGGAAAGATCTATGTTGCATCATTGCACGGTTACATCTAGCTCAGTCGGTGTAGCTCAATGTGGGGCACCAAAATGTGACAGTGTGAGAAAAATATGTGCTCGGCCCGGGACTCGAACCCGGGGCCTTCCCATCACTAGCGTGATGCTCTACCGACTGAGCTAACCGGCCAACGATGCACCATATAGTTGCCACCTTGTTTGTTCTCCGTCTGGCGTCCGCCGTTCGAGTTGTGTTAAAGGTTTTCGTGTTACATTGTACTTGTATCTATTAACTACTTGACGGATTCACTTCAAATTTTTCATACATGTTTATCATAATACATATTTTCTTCCTGCATCCCACGCATGCGGCCGCTATGCCCAAGGTCAAATTTACGTTAAAGTTTTTACAATTTTTTTGCGTTAAAGTTTTCGTATACTTACAGAGCTCCAGATAAGCTTTTCGCGCAATGTCATGAGTGTTTCACCCCCTGATTTTTTTTCAATGCTGATTTCCAATTAAACCTTCGCACAATGAGTATTTTCAGCCCCTGATTATTTTTTTTCATTGCTGATTTTAGAATTTTGAAAAATATTTACCGCTAAATTATAATGGACAACACATGTACATGTAGGTGAGTAATACATTTATTATTTAATCATTTATACCATAAGTTCTATACAATACATACTGAAATATAAGGGTTATTATGACGGAGCACTGGCCACGGATTTTGAACATGACTTTAATTCAGCATGTTTATGTTCAGCTGAATCAGGGTGTCTTTGCTGGGTTTTTTAACGTTTGTAGAACCTTCATTCGCCTATATGCTCCTCTCAAGTTGATCAATGCAAATTTTGCATTTCATTTTTTGGACATGATCTGCTGCATCTAGGGGCAATAGTCTCAATAGGGGCCACCTCACATCGGGGAGTATCAGTTGGTGGCCTAATGGTATCAGCGCTTGCCTCGTGTGCGGGATGTCGTTGGTTCAATTCCCGGCCGAGTCAGTGCACAGTGTTTGAAATAAACAAAACAACCAACTTGCGCTCAGGGAAAGTCAAAACCAATTCCAACTTGCCCTTGATGAAACATGTTAAAAATTAAAAACGGAAAATAGGGTATGCATGTATAATATTCAATCTAAATACTATTATTGAATGATAATGAGGTTTTACAGCCATAGAATTTGTACCTAGTTATGTTACACCGTCGTACCGGGGAACCAGCATTCAAATTCGGAATACTCTGCAAATATCGTTAAAAATTCTAACCGCAATTAGCAGAAACTACGCGAATGGGACAGAAATTTCCGACATGCCCGCCGGGACATCCACTGGCGGGACCAACATGCCCGACGCAATTTCAACTTGTACAGGGACGTCGGGCACATCCTTATTTCAAACACTGAGTGCAGGTTAAACCCTAAACCCTCTCAGTGATTAACGGTCTGATTGAGCGAGTACTATGGCTCGTCAACTTCTACCGCAGCAATTACTGCAGGCAATTCACTTAAACGTGAACTTGTGCAGATGGCCATATTTCTAAGTTTATGCCATATTTCTAAGTTTATAAAAAAACTTTCAGATAAAGCGACCACACCAGTAGCAGAAAAGAAAGCGACCACACCAGTAGCAGAAAAGAAAAAGAAGAAAAATCCCAAGTCTGATGTGTCTAAAGGTGAGTATATATACAAAAAAAATACATTATAATTTTTCACACACACACATCGTGATTTGTCCGTCCGAATCCATATCTTGGAAACCCTTTGGTGGATTTTGTAATAACTACAAACACAGGTCTAGATAAGGTGCGTATTTTACGCATTTATTGTATCCCCCGACGACGAAAGTCGGGGGATACTATGTATTTGACGTCGTCACGCCGCCGCCGCCGCGTCCGCGTCCGCAGACACTTTCCCGTTCGGAGTATAACTCGAATACCGTATGGAATATTTTCACTAAACTTCACACATGCATAGGTGTCGACCCAAGGGTGTATCGTACACAAGAACCACAACTCTTGCGACGCTACTTTTTGAGTTATTGTCCTTTGTTCGTTTTCGGTCCAATTTCGTGTTCGGAGTATAACTCGAATACTGTATGGAATATTTTCACTAAACTTCACACATGCATAGGTGTCGACCCAAGGGTGTATCGTGCACAAGAACCACAACTCTCGCGACGCTACTTTTTGAGTTATTGCCCTTTGTTCGTTTTCGGTCCAATTTCGTGTTCGGAGTATAACTCGAATACCGTATGGAATATTTTCACTAAACTTCACACATGCATAGGTGTCGACCCAAGGGTGTATCGTGCACAAGAACCACAACTCTCGCATCACTAATTTTTCATTTATCGCCCTTTGTTCGTTTTTGGCGGTGGCTGCGGGGGGATACAATGCTGTCGTTTACCGACTGTCGTTCTAGTTTTGAATGAATCTAGAAATCGAACTGTCCGTCCGTCTGGCTTTCGTTTCCATGCGATAACTTTAGTTTCCATACACCGATTGACTCCAAATTCCATATAGGTCTTTATCTACAATAAATACAGTTTGAAATAGTAAATGCATTTGGTCCGATTTTTTCTCACCCAATTGTCTCCTCGTGAAAATTCTTTTTTTTCTCTCTAAATCATAGTTTCCGTGTGTTACTTCGGGAGTATTTGTCATTTAATGACATCGTTCTTGTTTAAATATAGGTCACATCCTGTACAAATGTTGTCATTGATATTGTAATTGTATCCCCCGACGACGAAAGTCGGGGGATACTATGTATTTGACGTTGTCACGCCGCCGCCGCGTACGCCGCAGACACTTTCCAGTTCGGAGTATAACTCAAATACAGTATGGAATATTTTGACTAAACTTCACACATGCATAGGTGTCGTCGACCCAAGGGTGTATCGTGCACAAGAACCACAACTCTCGCGACGCTACTTTTTGAGTTATCGCCCTTTGTTAGTTTTTGGCGGTGGCTACGGGGGGAATACAATGCTG
>JAQRGA010000097.1:0-17293 GCA_029237695.1 Conchocele bisecta | reverse complement strand
TTCGTCCAGGTCTTCATTGGAATTATCGCCCGGCGTTCACTTCTTTGAAAAACTCATATAAATCATTTATAGTGGCAGCCACTTTGTTGTTTTTCTTTTAATTTTAAACTGTTCAATTATTTTCCAATAGGACTTCGGGTCTCTTTTGTTCATTTTTCGCAATTTATTTGCAGTTTGTCGTTTGTGTTGGGCAATGTATTTGTTCATAGTATGTTTTATAGACTTTACTTTGTATTTTGTACGTTTGTTTTATCTGTTGTTGATATTTACTTTGTCGGTATTGATTTTTGCCGCATTGTATATTATGCGAGCATTACGGCATTTTGTTCCAAACCATGGTTTGTCGCATCGCTTTTGTTATGTGCAGGTTGATTTCGCATACCAAATGTTTGATACTGCTGAATTGTTGAATATGTTTGCAATTTGACTAGTAATGTCATTTATGTGCGGTTTGGTTGGGTTCAATGAACAATTTCTTAACTTTGTTTGCAGGTCATTAACGTCATCGACGTTAATATTTATTGAAAACTGTGGGGCTTGTTCTTTATTCCATTTAATTTTATCGTTTAAGACACGTGTTTTATCGTTTATTTTATCAGTACCCACCTCGTTTATGTGTGCTTTCAACGACATGTATAGAATTGCGTGTCCGTCCGATAGTATCGTATCAGTTTTAATTATCTCAAAATGATTCAAAAGTGGCACGGCGTTCGTTGTGGCTAACGTATAGTCGATTAATGATTGATCTTTGAAAGTAAAATGCCTACATCCTTGTCGCTACATGTACGTCCATTTAGAATAAATAAATTATTATTCTTACAAATTTCTATTAGCTTATATCCCATATTATTTGTTTTACGGTCTTTCGATTTACGATTGACGTTAACGTTATCTGATTGAATTGTATCAACGCAATCGTAAAATAACAATGTTTCTTCGTCGAAATTAAAATAGTCTGACAGAAAGTTATCTGATCTGGTATAGTCAAGCAAATCCCGCTGTTCTAGCATTGGCATCTCCTGTAATGAAAACGTGATCATATTTACTACATATTTGTGTAATTTCGTCTTCTAGCGCGGATAATTCGTCATCATTGTAAAATCTTGATTGCGAAGGCGGTATGTATATTATGCCGAGTATTATATCTGCTTCTAACTGTGTTAATGTTTTACTAATTTTAATCCACAATACATATTCACAATCGGTGTTTATTTTATCATATTGCACGATTTATTTTTTTACAAAAACACCAATGCCACCAGATTTACGCAAGTAGGTACCCATACAGTCACCATGTATGTCTGTAGAGAGGCCATGTGGCCATAACTGATGAATCTAGGTAGACAACCACTTCACGTAGGTACCCATACAGTCACCATGTATGTCTGTAGAGAGCCTATGTGACTATAACTGATGAATCTAGGTAGACAACCACTTCACGTAGGTACCCATACAGTCACCCTGTATGTCTATAGAGAGGCCATGTGGCCATAACTGATGAATCCAGGTAGACAACCACTTCACGTAGGTACCCATACAGTCACCCTGTATGTTTGTAGAGAGCCTATGTAACTATAACTGATAAATCCAGGTAGACAACCACTTCACGTAGGTACCCTTGCAGTCACCCTGTATGTCTATAGAGAGGCCATGTTGCCATAACTGATGAATCTAGGTAGACAACCACTTCACGTAGGTACCCATAGTCAGCATGTATGTCTGTAGAGAGCCTATGTGACTATAATTGATGAATCTAGGTAGACAACCACTTCACGTAGGTACCCATACAGTCACCATGTATGTCTGTATAGAGGCCATGTGGCCATAACTGATGAATCCAGGTAGACAACCACTTCACGTAGGTACCCATACAGTCACCATGTATGTCTATAGAGAGGCCATGTGGCCATAACTGATGAATCTAGGTAGACAACCACTTCACGTAGGTACCCATACAGTCACCCTGTATGTTTGTAGAGAGCCTATGTAACTATAACTGATAAATCCAGGTAGACAACCACTTCACGTAGGTACCCATAGTCAGCATGTATGTCTGTAGAGAGCCTATGTGACTATAACTGATGAATCTAGGTAGACAACCACTTCACGTAGGTACCCATATTCAGCATGTATGTCTGTAGAGAGCCTATGTGACTATAACTGATGAATCTAGGTAGACAACCACTTCACGTAGGTACCCATATTCAGCATGTATGTCTGTAGAGAGCCTATGTGACTATAACTGATGAATCTAGGTAGACAACCACTTCACGTAGGTACCCATACAGTCAGCATGTATGTCTGTAGAGAGCCTATGTGACTATAACTGATGAATCTAGGTAGACAACCACTTCACGTAGGTACCCACCCATACAGTCACCATGTATGTCTGTAGAGAGCCTATGTGACTATAACTGATGAATCTAGGTAGACAACCACTTCACGTAGGTACCCATACAGTCACCCTGTATGTCTGTAGAGAGGCCATGTGGCCATAACTGATGAATCCAGGTAGACAACCACTTCACGTAGGTACCCATACAGTCACCCTGAATGTCTATAGAGAGGCCATGTGGCCATAACTGATGAATCTAGGTAGACAACCACTTCACGTAGGTACCCATACAGTCACCCTGTATGTCTGTAGAGAGGCCATGTGGCCATAACTGATGAATCCAGGTAGACAACCACTTCACGTAGGTACCCATACAGTCACCCTGTATGTTTGTAGAGAGGCCATGTTGCCATAACTGATGAATCTAGGTAGACAACCACTTCACGTAGGTACCCATACAGTCACCATGTATGTCTATAGAGAGGCCATGTGGCCATAACTGATGAATCCAGGTAGACAACCACTTCATGTAGGTACCCATACAGTTACCCTGTATGTCTATAGAGAGGCCATGTGGCCATAACTGATGAATCTAGGTAGACAACCACTTCATGTAGGTACCCATACAGTCAGCATGTATGTCTGTAGAGAGCCTATGTGACTATAACTGATGAATCTAGGTAGACAACCACTTCACGTAGGTACCCATACAGTCACCATGTATGTCTATAGAGAGGCCATGTGGCCATAACTGATGAATGTAGGTAGACAACCACTTCACGTAGGTACCCATACAGCACCCTGTATGTCTGTAGAGAGGCCATGTTGCCATAACTGATGAATCCAGGTAGACAACCACTTCACGTAGGTACCCATACAGTCACCATGTATGTCTGTAGGGAGGCCATGTGGCAAGCACTTCATGTAGGCCGCTCTCTAATCTATAGATCGCAACTACACTGACCATGATTGGTGAAATATTTTCATTACAGGTAGAGCCCATCTGAATGGGAGGGTGTATTGGGAAAGTTCCTCCAAAAACTTGCCGATCCTGTTTGACGGATGTCCATTTGTAATTCTCGGGCATCAGGTCCGGGAATGTTTTAATGGACCTGACCGCCATCAGTCCAGCAAGAAAAAAGGGAGAAGAAATGAGCCGGTTTGTATTCATCTGAAAACATTTAACTGTTAAATACACTACATGTACATAAATGTTAACCGTTTGAAGGCTATTATTAACATGATATGACATGTACGGTACATGTACTAAGATATTTTGTAAACAGTAATATCCAATATACATGTAGATATAGATATAACTAGAAAAACGGCTGAACATTTTCGGACACACGCCCAGACGAACGGACAGGGCTAACACATAATGCCTCAGGTAGTACCGAGTACTGAGTACAGCATGTTTGGATACTTTAATACCCGAATGGGCTAAGGTGCTGGACTAATTTTCTTTCCATGTACATGTATGATGATACTGTTTACGAAATATCTTTGATACAAACATTCGTTCAGAAAGGTGTGGCTTGATTATAGTGCGAGAATATTAATTTAGTGGGAATCTTATTTGCATATTGGTAAATTGTTATAAATTATTTTACATACTCATTGGTTATTATGAGTAATACATTAACTTGTATCCTCAGTGGAGTATTTTGTTGCAAAATTATTATACACCCGGCAACCAAGTTGTGGGGCAGTATACTTGATTGACCTTGTCCGTTCGTCCGTTTGTCACACTTCCCGTCTGGTTTATCTCTCCCACATTAGTTGACATACGGTACTTAAATCTGCTGTGGCACTCGTCAACGGGGGTATTCTGTAAGCTTTCGCTTACTGACAAATCTAGTTGTTTACTAGGGCGAACATACATACTCTGTCAAAAGACGTCTCAAGATACAGACGACCAAGAAAATGGACTGCCCCGCATCCATACATCTGCGATCGGTGGCGCGCTTTCCATCTCTGCAGGTAAAATTTGTTTGCACATGTGATGTGCAACATTCGAGACAGATGATGAAATTTCTGAATACCGGGTATGTAAACTACATATCAGTAGCTTCAAACTTGTACTACGTATGTTAATGATACTACTACATGATAAAATGGCTTCGAAAATTGGATAAAATATTTCATGAACTACTAGTGGTAATAATTTCCAGATAGAGTGACATATTTGTGTATGCCCCCCCCCCCCCCCCTCCCCCCCCCCCCCCACCAATTTGTTGGGATGGTGGGGGGATGGGCGTCGACATGCGTCAGCCCCATCTGTACGACGTTTAATTTGTAAGGCATTTGTGTTGTTTAAGTTGTTTTTTTACTATGAATGACAGTGGGGGCAACAGGTTTCTCTGAACAAATATTCTAGTTTCTCTAACCATATACTTATGAATACTTCATTCAGATTGACAGCAATTGCGGGTCTGCAAAGCGGCGAATTGGAAAGAAGCTAGCTACAGATTTGAGGGATGAGGCCAATGAACTCCCATATGAACACAGGATATATGTGGCTCTGCCAGGCCTGGATGAGCACAGGAACCATCCGGTAGACGAGGTAAGTATTTGTATCCAGGAACGAAAGGGACATCTCAATTATTAATCACATTTTAAGATAATTCTGGCCAAAAAAAAAATTTCTTGCATTAAAAACCCCTGAATAAAATAAGTGGTCAACATGGCCGCCAAATAGTGAAAAAGTCAAACTTTCATTAATAACTTTTAAACATTCTCACTAATCACTTGGCCATCACTGCAGGGAACGAAAATTCCACTCGTCCGCTTGTGCTGACCAGTGAGAAAGCCTGCAGGGCGAGTGGAAATTAGAATGTTTGTAATGTAAATTTATTATTTTTGCTATTGTTTTGAAAGTAAGGACGAGTGAACGTTTTAAGAATTTGTGTGCCCTGCACTGTGCTGATGTTGGCCAAACTTCACACGTATTATGTATAGGTAAAGCCTTTTCTGAATTGTTCAAATCACATAATCCAAGATGGCTACTGTCAGAAAACAGCATATCTGGTATAAGTATTTCTGGTCCAGAGTCTATCTCAATAAACGTATGAAATATTTTAATGAACTTCACGCATGCAGTTGGTTGATACCTACAATGATCAACAAATGTGGGAGACTTGGGTACAGACATGTTTTGAAAATTTTCTTAAATATTTTCTAGAGATATAGTGATATGGTTTGTAATCTTCACATTTAAACAATACAATGGGATAATATGCTTTTTGTGACATTTCAAATCCACAATTTATGTGCTGTACGACATATAGAAGAAAAGTGATTTTGCAACGGCCACTACTTGTTCAATCACGTTCGAACTGGTCAGCATTTGTGGGTGGAACAGGTGAGCAATATAGGGCCATCATGGCCCTCTTGTTTTCTGGACCTACCTCTGTTCCAATTTGTTTCACAGAGACTGTTGTGTTGTCTTTCAGATGACGCACGATGTGCATCCGACGATAGTGAGTAAAATACATGCACTAGTTGACGATGGTGTCCGGAATGTTGGGGAAATGAAACGTCACATCGCCGCTTTCTCAAGAGAGAACTACCCAACAGTTCCGGACACCTCCAACCGATACCACCCCAGCAACAAGTGCCTCAGAAACCACATGTATGCTGCTCTGAGCCTATCACAGTGACTTTTTGACTTTAACACCCCCCCCCCCACCACCCCCCATCCAAGAGCAGACATGTCCGACCACAGGTCCAGTCCGACATTTAGAATAGACACTATATTTGTCGGACTGGTCCTGTGGTCAAGGTCAAATTACTTGGAAATTTTAATTCAGTTTATTTCTGTAAGTTTCTCCATTCTCCATTTTTTTCATCATCAATTGCTGCCATAGCGATGTGATACATGCCGTTGGCGGCGTTCTTGTTATTATCCCATATTTATTTACTATAAGTTTTTTACCATATGAGGTATTCGCTTTTCATATGAGGTATTCACTTGAAACTTTACATGCATGTTTATCATTATCCATATTACTATTCTGTATACTACCCATGCTCTCCCCATGCCCAAGGTAAAGGTCAACTGAAATTTCGCTTTAATAGATTTCCATAAGTTTCTCCATTTGTCTATAACTTCTTTACCTTATGAGGAATTCACTTGAAACTGTATATATTATGCCCAAGGTCAAGGTTAAATAATTTTGAAATTACGCTTTTAGAAGATATCCGTAAGTTTTTCCATGTTCGCTTTAGTACTTTTAGAAGTTCCTTCATTCTCTTACAACTTCTTTACTGTATGCAGAATTTGCTTGAAATTTCATATGCATATCTACCATCATCCATAGTACCATTCTATATACTATCCATGCTAACCCCTTCCCAAAGGTCAAGGGGAAATGATTTTGAAATTTCTCTTTAGTAGATTTATGTAAGTTTCTCATTTACCTTCTTTACCTTATGCGAAACGTCATGATATGGCGCCGTCCATCCGTGTGTCTATCTGTCCTTTAATATTTTGTTTTCTGTATGTATTTTAATGTGACTTTGCTTGGACATAATACAATACATCGACGGACTGATCCATTCGAGGTCAATCAGTTCTAAAAATGGACACTATTGCGCAATTATTTTTACAGACAAAGCGGCGGGATTGTGGTTAGCTGCCACTATATGATGGCTATTTTTATGGCTTGGTATATATTAACTTTTTGCTGTCTGCAACAGGTTTTCCACGGAAGACCAGGAGAACCTACAGCGTCATGTGGATATATGGAAGGTGGAGAGGCCGGATGACAAATTTCACTACATTCCTAGGTATTGTATTTTTGTCACGCCTGCTTTAGCAACAGGGGCGACTATAGTCGTCATGTTTTCCGTCGTCGGCGTCCGCGTCCGAAAAGTTAACAAAGTGGTAAATGTCTTATAACTTCTGTTTCCTTTCACCGATCATCTTCATCTGCCAATTAAAACCAAGGCCGTAGCTGATATTGAAAAGTATGTTTTCGCATGCTTGTCACGCAAATTCAAATTCTCCTAAGGACATGAAAGCACCGATCATGTAGTTCCGCCCAGATCTGCACGTGTGTCGATGATGTAATGGTAGTGGCCAATTATACAAGGAAGTGTCTCGCAAAAGTCAAATTGTCCTAAAACATGAACACACCGTTGATGTTGTCCCGCCCAGATGTGCACATGTCCAAATGACGTAATGGCCAATGATACAAAGGAATTATAACACCGATTGTCTCGTATAGACGAAATGTAACTCGGCTACGCCTCGTATATATTTCGGCTATACTCGACAATCGGCGCTATAATTTATACAAATATTTAGGGCAATTACGGTATACATTAAAGCTGTTATTTTATCTGCATGACTAACAATGCGATATGACATTCTTGTGTGTTTTCACAGCCCAAAGGCAGAGTCCGTGGATGGTGATGTCGAAGATTTTATCTTCGTTCATCAGGCAGCCTGGCAGAGGCGGCTGCTATCTAGGTATGGAAATGAAATCTGCCTCCTAGATGCAACCTACAAGGTCTGCAAGTCCGATGTGGCGTTGTATTTCTTGTGTGTCTCAACAAATGTGGGCTACATCACTGTTGCTTGTTTCCTGCTGCCAGCCGAGACTGTGCATAACATCAGCCGTGGACTCCGTCGGTTGAAGGACTGGAATCCGGACTGGAAACCATCCTACTTCATGACGGATTACGACATGAAGGAAATTACATCCATAGAGAGAACTTTTCAAGGTACATTTTGCATCATTGTATTGACTTGTTAAAAAACAAAGACTTCCTTTTTGATGGAGAGATTGCCACAAATAATTTCAGCAATGTTAGCTTTTTAAGTTCTATTACTAAACAGAATTATCAATAAACTTTGCATATATCTTGATGTTATCACATCAATGAATGACCTCATGTGGCACACCGAAAACATGACAATTTACGAAAACTAATGTATGATCAAATTGATTTGTAGTGCGTCACTCATTGTTGATCCCCGCATCCCCGCGGGGGACAGTGGCGCTTTACCGGGGTATAGCCCGGGGCTTTAACATTTCATGGGGCCCCGATTTGAGAGTAGTTATTGGTGTACACTGCAAGATCAATGTGTGGTAGTTTAGTGGGGGTGGAATGGGAAACAAAGATTCTTTTACCTTAATTGTGGCCCATGTTTTACGATGAATACAATTAGTACTGCCTAATATTGTTCTACACTGCATTATCATTTTTCAGTGTATTGAAGACAAGGTAATTTGGTGTCATCTTAGTGCTAATGACTATGTGATATGTTAATGACTAGTTCAGGGGTGGGAAATAGACGGGTATCTAAATGCTAATTGCCACAAACAAAAGATGCTGATATACACATTTGAAACATGGTTTTATGCATGTATGTAATTGTGGCCCATGTTTTACGATGAATACAATTAGTACTGCCTAATATTGTTCTACACTGTATTACCATTTTTCAGTGTATTGAAGACAAGGTAATTTGGTGTCATCTTAGTGCCTAATGACTACATGTAGTTCCGGGGTGGGATATAGACGGATATCTAAATGCTAAATACCACAAACAAAAGATGCTGATATACACATTTGAAACATGGTTTTATGCATGTATGTAATTGTGGCCCATGTTTTACGATGAATACAATTAGTACTGCCTAATATTGTTCTACACTGTATTACCATTTTTCAGTGTATTGAAGACAAGGTAATTTGGTGTCATCTTAGTGCCTAATGACTACATGTAGTTCCGGGGTGGGATATAGACGGATATCTAAATGCTAAATACCACAAACAAAAGATGCTGATATACACATTTGAAACATGGTTTTATGCATGTATGTAATTGTGGCCCATGTTTTACGATGAATACAATTAGTACTGCCTAATATTGTTCTACACTGCATTACCATTTTTCAGTGTATTGAAGACAAGGTAATTTGGTGTCATCTTAGTGCCTAATGACTACATGTAGTTCAGGGGTGGGAAATAGACGGATATCTAAATGCTAAATACCACAAACAAAAGATGCTGATATACACATTTGAAACATGGTTTTATGTATGTATGTATGTGCCACACTACAAGAATCGAAAATTGGACGTAACTTTTGGTTCAATTTTCTTTTTGAAAATGGTTGCATATCATATTTTCTGGATTTGATGTTTTGCTAGATGTTCCCACCCCTGGTTGTTGTTCACTAACCGTAGTATACTAGCAGTGTTAACACAAAAGAGTTATTGTAGCACTTGCTTTGAAAACAATACTGCTGGAACACCACAACAACTTCGGCTTTGTGTTCCCAATTAATTAAGTTATGCATAAATTACCCTGGGAATAAATACCAACTGTGAACAAAGACCACATTTTTCTCTTCCCATGTGTGGTCTTTATTCACAGGTTGGATTTTACTATATGCATACAAATCTATTGAGCTTTCTATTCCTTCATCTTACCTTTCGTCATTTTCACAAACACGGCACCGGCATATTGCAATATGTTTCAAAATTTAAAGTGTGCAATTCAATGAAAATTTTGATGTAATCTTAATGCCCCATGTCTGTATCAAATACATGTAGTTTCAAAAAAAAAATTCAGTCGCCTTACCCAAGGTCAAATTCGCCAGCTCTGTAAATAGATGAATATTGTGAAAATGGTGTTTTTGTCGCGCCTGCTTTAGCAGCTTTTGCTTGCACCGATCTTCTTCATATTGCACTCACGCATTGCTCTAATGCTCCTCTATCCACCTATGACATATCCACAGTCATCCAACTCTGCCAGAACAAAGGTCAATGCCTCGGCAGGCGCGACCACACTTCCGTGGCGGCATTCTTGTCTATTCTTTTTATACTTTCTTTTTATGGTGGTATGCCATGGAACTTTAATACCAAATGTGGACAACTGTCATTGTAGTTTATATTGATATTTTACAGGTCATAATTATACCCCCCAAAACAATTGTGGGAGGTATACTGGAGTGAGATTGTCCGTCCGTCAGTCCGATACGAAAACTTAATGCATTACCAGAGGTGTCAAGGTCAAGGTCACAATTTAAATGCATTGTCAAAAACTTAAAATGAAGGTAAATTTCTTATAACTTCTGTTTTCCTTCATGGAACTTCTGCCTGCATATTACACACATAACTTCTGTTTTCTAAAGTAAATTTCTTATAACTCTGTTTTCCTTGATGGAACTTTTTGATATTACATACACACATTCCTCAGATGGTCTTCAATCATTGTTTGACAAATTCACAACCATCCTACCCATGTGTGTCCCAAGGTCAAGGGCACAAACTTGGTACAGTCACAAACCCTAAATGTCTTTGCAAAATTTTGTACATTTCTGCTTCCTTTCCTAAAACTTTGTGTACAAATTCATTGATATCATATGGTGTTCCTCCATCATTCTATAGCAAAACTGTGACACAACTTATGCTCATTTCATGGCCTAATACCGTACTTGGAAAGATGGGTGTCATGGCCCATGCAGGGGGTATTCCTTAAGCCCTCGCTTACTGACAAATCTAGTTGTATTTTTCTTTGGCTCACCTGAGACAAAGGCTCAAGTGAGCTATTATTACCGCTTTTCGTCTGTCATCTGTCTGTCCATCAACAATTTCAAACGACTTCTCCTTGGTAACCATTGGGCATATAGTCAGCAAACTTCATGAGAATGATCCTTAGGAAAAATTATGTCATTACATAATCCAAGATGGCCAGCATCTAAAGATGCACACGTTCTTAAATTTCGACAAAATTTTGTACGAATGATCGACCAGTCATGTTGTTTCAAAATTGCTAAAATGGTGACCCCCATGTCAAAAATGGGTGAAGCTTTTCCAAGTAATTAAAATAAAGTTGCCCTGACATCCAAGATGGCTACCGACTAAAAATAGCACAAATTGTTTAAAACATCTTGCGAATCGCCAGACGGATTTCAACAAAACTTGGTAGGGATGATCGATATACAATGCTGTTTTGTCTTAAATGACATTATCTGTTGATAGGCGGTTAAACCCCAACAAACAAACAATTCAAAGTTGTTAAAATGGTGACCCCGGTGTTCATGCAGTCAGGTGAGCGATATAGGGCTATCTTGTTTACTAAATATATGTAATGTCTAACAAGACAAATGTCTTGAAGAAAGGATACAATTAGATTTGTCCCAAAGTCCTATGGCGCATCACAGTTGTACTCCAGATGTAGTTGCTTCACCCTAAAATATAATCTTTTCTGCTAAATTGGTGGTGGTATAATGTACTGAACCAAACTATAATAGCAACACTCGTACAAAACCCATATATATTACCAGGGCTTCTAAAATGTTCACTTTCCCGGTCTTGGACCACTTTTTGAACTCTCGGACCAATTTAGATTTACAAAAATCGGTCTGAAAAATGACAATCCACCTGCCAAAAATCAGTCTCAGTTGAGATTATACTGATTTTGACACCTGTAATGTCCACTTGACAATTAACATTTGTGTAAACACTGTCACTGAATACTAATTCTTTGTGTATCCAGTAGCCTTTCACATCTTATGTGGGGGTAAAAATAGCAATTTGTTAAACTGGCCATTTCTGGTAACTGTAATTCAGACCGATATTGGTCGGAGTTGCGATGTCGGACTGGCTCAAATTTTGTATGGAACGGTTAGCATTTTGAAATTTCAGAAGCCCTGTATATTACTAATAACATTATACAAATTTCTTTTAATATTAACTGCCGCAGTAGCTCAGTGGTAGAGTTCACTTCGTGCGCAGGAGGTCGTGGGTTCGATCCCCGGCCGCGACATACCGAAGTCGTTAAAATTGGTACTACAGTCGAGCACCAGTATCTCGAAGTCGAAGGGAGATCGTATTTTAGTCGAGATAGGACTAGGTTCGAGATACCGAGGAAGTGACATGGTGAAATATTTTCGCCAAAAGATATAAAATGTTACCCATCACATCACGAGTAAACAATAAAGGAATAATGAAACAAAACATGTGTTGCTTTTATTATTAATCACCATCAGATTGAATAATTAATACACGCTGAATTTAATTCAAGAAAAAAAGTATCAATTAATTTACTGACAAATTTTAATCACCAATTAACTAATGACCAAAGGTAGTAAACTACCCAACATTACAGGTGGCGTCACAACTCTCAATGAATTGCTTAAATGACCAGCGTGATATGCTTAATGAATCGTGTCAAACACTAAAACAAATCGAGGTGGACCAATTAAGCAAACAACCCGAGGCAGCTGTTTCTTTGATAATACGTTTTGAAAATTACTGTTAACCAAATTGATCTTGGCAGCCAGGCGCTTAGGTGATTTACAAAAGTGTTTATGTGATCGAGATAGCGAAGTGATATTTAACATATTTTTATATGAAGGGGACAGAATGAACAGTTGAGATAGAGAACATGTTCGAGATAGGGCATGTTCGAGATAGCCGAGGAAATTTACATTAAACATATAAGGATATAATTCTGGACATTAGCGAATCATCGAGATAGGGGATACCATCGAGATATTGACGTTCGAGGTACTGGTGCTCGACTGTAGTAGCTCTGTCGCTGGCGCTCGGCATTATGAGGGTAGTGCTAGGACTGGTTGGCCAGGTGACCGGAAAATGTGACTGGGTGGGATATCTGTCTGCCTGTGTCTCTATTAATATTATTCTAGATATGAGCATGTACACAATGCATTTCTTGGTTTTGCCTTTCAGTAAAATTGTGGCATACCCAGTTGATGCTGGTCGGATCACTACTGATTTTACCTCTTCTGGGAGTGGTGCTAACTGATCTGGTATGGTGAGGTCTTGGAGGTAGATCAGATTCATTTTGATATCAGGCCTGAAGCTCTGACTCCGCTTTGTATGTTTGATGTAACATTGGCAATTGATACGTACATGTATACATGTAAGTAATTAGGGTGATATAGCCAGCCAATTAAAATCACTACAGGTGATATTACGCGTATGTACATGTCACAAATGTGAAATGGTGTTAAACAACATGTCATGTGATAAATGCATTCATGTTAGTCACAAGTTACATGGTGCTCATTGTTTATTATTTTCCAGACTGCTTCACATTCCTCTGTGATTTTCATAGAGAGCAGGCCTGGGATCGGTGGCTGAAAACAAATGGAGTGGGCGAACATAAAGCAGAATTGCTAAAAATGTAAGTTTTATGCAAGGTTTGTTGATACAATGTATGCAAATACACATGTAATTGTATCCCCTGGACGAAAGTCTGGGATACTTTGGATTTGACGTCGTCATGCGGCTCGCATGCACAAGGTCAATGTCAAATGACTTAGAATTTTGTTAAAGTTTTTTAATTACGTTACATCTGTACAATGTTAAGTCCAATTCCCTTGTAGCTTCATATGTTTATTATACCCCCCCCCCCCCACCCTCTCCTCCCCAGCACCCGGCACATAAATATTGCATTGTGTTATTGCATTCTCAATGCTCATATATGTAATACATGGTAATAATGTTTATCACATTTATCTGCCGACCAAAGAAGTTTGTTCCTTCCCCTTGATACCTTAATAATTATGCTCCCCGAAATAAAATCGGGGGAGCATATACCATAGTCGCAGCCTTGTCCGTCCACCGTCCAGCATCCACAAAAACTTATCCTGGTTGTGAATTTGTTATGTCTTCTGTTTCATGGAACATATTCATATTTCACATGTGCATTGCTGTGATGGTTCTCTATCATGCTGTAACATATATTTTATAATTGTGTGTAGATCATGGAATGTAAATGAAATGTGTACTGCCCTTTTCAGGATGC
The DNA here is from genome assembly GCA_029237695.1 of Conchocele bisecta. Classification (NCBI taxonomy): domain Eukaryota; kingdom Metazoa; phylum Mollusca; class Bivalvia; order Lucinida; family Thyasiridae; genus Conchocele; species Conchocele bisecta. The sequence continues at coordinate 3,162 of JAQRGA010000097.1, read as the reverse complement.
GAGCCATTTGTCATGCTGCGAGCGAGGAGGAATACCAGGATGCTGTCACATGCCTCCAGCAATGTCAGTACTGGGAGGAGAATGCCCGCTTGCGCGTATGGTTTCAAAGACAATGGCTGTCTGCATCTAAGGTATGTGTTATACATGTTTATGAACCCACCAATTTATGGGGTGGGGGGCATTCTGTGTTAGCCCTGTCCGTCCGTCCGTCCGTCCGTCCGTCCGTCCGTGCGTGCGACCGTCAGAAAATGGTCACCTTGTGCGTTTAAGTCTGTTTCTCACTAACTATAATAGCTAGAGGTACCAAACTTGCAGATTAATCACAAAAATATTCATTACCCCACCCACTTGATCTCGTACTATCTTATATTATTAACGTCATGTACAGTACGATACCAGGTGGGTGGGATAATGGGATTTTTTTTTAATATGCATTTATTTTGGTGTCATAGGTCCGAGTCTTCCACCTGTGCTCACCATAATGAGTAAACACAGATTGCAACGCACGAGCTTGTCACGTGACGTTGCAGCTGATGGAACAGGATATCGGTCATTGCGTCATCGAATGATGATGGCTCACGCGTTTACTACACTTTTTTTCTACACGCGTTTACAATAATGGATTGCACGGACCTGCGTAGATCTACATCTATACATGAATAAATAAAATGTTTTTAATATCATATTTTTATTCATATACTATGTGTACAATGCTACAATTGGCATTCCGTATAATCGACTGTAAAGGGGCCAGATCGGTCGGGTGCTGAAAAGAGAAAGAATCGATGATTTCCCAGTATCAGCAAATATGGCCGCATTCCAAATATGGCCGCCGCTACCATATATGGAAACTAGAGTAATCATGAGAGATCACGTGACTAAAGATGGCGGCGGATGGAAACGGCTGCAACGTCCAGACAATAATTTTGCGAATAAAGTCAAATATATCAACAAATAAACACATTTTTGGGCTGATTTTGCAAAATTGTTTATTTTATATACATATATGTGTAGATTATTTTTGTCACTTTTATCGATGTTTATGGGGAAGTATATTTTGCTAACGTGAATAATGAATAGAGCATTGTAGCGGTAATAGCCGATTACCGCTACGCATATAGTAAGCTACCGTACTAGGCTACTCAAAAATTAATTACGCTCCAACAACAACACATTTTATGGACGCACTTGCCTATTTTCGTGTCCGAAAATTTACGATTTGAGAATATTATCAAATGTTAGCTTGTCCGAAAATTAAGAGTACATGAAAATATTTTATCTACATGAGCTTGTCCGAAAATAAAGGGTGTCCGGAAATTTACGGTAAATACGGTAGTTAGAAATGAATGTCCCAATTTGAAGAAGCGTGTGTATGTACATCCTTGCTCCCGTTGAGTCATATGCAACGTTTAGCCACAAGTATTTTGTTTTTATGCGCCCCGAAATAAATTTTGGGGGGCATATAGTCGGCGTCGTGTCCGTCCGTCCTGTCTGTCTGTCTGTGTCTGTCTGTCTGTCCAAACCTGCGTTAAAGTTTTTAAATTCTTTATATCTCTGCAACCCTAAGTCCAATCGGCTTCAAACTTCACCTGCTTGTTTATCTAGGTCTATATTTTCATTCTATAGCCCACCTATGCGGTCTGCAAGCTCAAGGTCAAGGTCAAATGACTTTGAAAATAGCGTTAGTTTTGTGTCGAGGCGTCGTTCCGGGGCGCATCCATCAGTTTTAATGATTTATTGTTAGCCAGGTTTTTTGAAAAAAACATCCAGGTTATTGGATTGGCGAAAGCCGGGCGGGCGGGCGGCGTCCACAATCAATGTTAAGTTTTCGTGTTTGAGTCCATTTCTTTGTTACTGTACCACCTAGGACCACCAAACTTTCACACAGCTTCATAATCAAGGGGTGCCCCACATATCACTATCCAACATGTTACCTTTTTTTTAACTTTACCCATTTTTCCGCGCGAGTCGACTTAGCCATTTTCAATGTTAAGTTTTCGCGTTGACAATGTTAAGTTTTCGTGTTTAAGTCCATTTCTTTGATACTGTACCACCTAGAGCACCAAACTTTCACAGCTTCATAACCAAGGGGTGCCTACCACATACAACTAATCCAATATTGGTTGACCATTCTTTTTCGTTTTACCTTTACCTAATTATTTTCTTCTACGTAATTGACTTAGCCATTTTTTCAATGTTTAACTTTATTTTAATATTTTTTTACATACGTCCCATGGTTAAAGTTTTTTTTTGGTTAAAACGTTTTTTTTTGTTTATTGCCCAATTGTCAAGGTCAAATTACTTTCGAATTTTTTTTATTGAAGTTTTTTCGTGTACTATATCTCTGCAACTGCTTCACCCATTACCTTGATACTTCACATGTGTGTTTATCATCATTGTCAGCGCGATATCGTCGGCATTTTGGCATAAGTCCGTCCGTCCGTCCGTACGTCCGTGTGTCTGGTTAAAGTTTTTTGGTTAAAGTTTTTCCATCTACTATATCTATTTTTTAGTGTCCATGCCTCGCCCCAAGGCGCGACATGCAGGCCACGGCCATCTAGTCTGCAAAAATTGGGTATAATTATGTTATCCAAGTGTCTATGCTTGCAAAAAACCTGGCCTTCGTGGCTTTGCCTCGTTTCTTGTTTTAAGTTATAGGACTTGTTTTCCACAAGCAGATATCCAACTATTAACATGTATCATGTATTTAGTTGCACCTTTTCGAAATTATTAAAATGTAGTGTTTATAAAATCTGAGATGGACTTTGTAGATGCTTTCAGGTGAGCGATACAGGCCCATTTTGGGCCTCTTGTTTACAGTAACGTCAGCCACAAAATATTTACATGGAAGACATTGATATTGCATCGGTGTCCTAGTATTCCACTATATTTATAGGTACCGAGAGAAGAATGTTAAGTGTTTGGGATCCAGCCGGGTGTATTCAACCGATGTGCCACCATTCTTAAGGAATAGACCACGGATCTTCCAGGAACATTGCTTCAAGAGGCTACCAGATGCAACATCCATTCCCGAGTCCAACGTAAGTGTCCGTGCTGACAATACCTTTGAGGTTGTCAGTGAGGACACTTCAGCAACATATGTACTGGATCTGGGTCACACGCTGCCAAAGTGTTCTTGTCAAGACTGGCTGAAAACACATC
>JAQRGA010000967.1:0-10673 GCA_029237695.1 Conchocele bisecta | reverse complement strand
AACCCGTTGGCCCGGGGATAATTAATGGAAGGCTAAATCATTGCACAAAAGCCACTACTGCCTTGTTGGGGAGAATTTTGTTGGGTGAAAATTCAAGTACAACAGCCTTCAAGTACAGTACTGAAATATCCTGAGCTGGAGTCCGGTGTCAATACTGGACCGGATTTCAATGTGTGAATCTCAGTAAGGATGGATTCACATTTGAGATACAAATGTGGCTCCGACTGGAGAAATGGGGCTTATGGGCTTTGCGACCAGTGTAGATCCAAATCAGCCTGTGCATCCGCAGTCTGATCAGGATCTACACTGTTCACCATTTCATTAATTAAACACCCGTCATGCTTCGAACAAGCAAAATAGATCGTTAGCACGCAGCAGTGATGCTACAGGAGTGTGCTACCTGATCAGGAGCTACACTGGTCGCAAAACCCTTAAGCTCCAGTCACAGCCACGAATTAGTTACTCCGAAACCGCTACTCTGTTCACTACGTGGGTGTAAATCAACATGGATAAGGTATCAGATACACACAACTGTTTTATTACAAACTACATCAACAAGCACATGTTAGTTAGAGCAGCAGCAAATGAGGCAGCAATTTTGGCATTATCATCCTTCTAGTGTGACCTGAAAATTGTACATGCTATAAAGGGAACAAAATCCTGTGTATGGCGTCTGTGCAAGAAGAGGGCTTTACCAGAGATGTTCTTGTTTGATTGTGTGTTGTTTTATATTACCAGAAACCTGGGCTCGTGATTATAACATTTTCTCTCAGTATGCTGTTGGAATTTTTACCCAACAGGAAGTTGAACTGGCCGAGGTGTCGACTGGAAAATTCCTGCTTTTGTGTAGGAGAATTGAGAATATGCTCAGAAAGCTTTATAATCATAGGCCTTGCTTCGCCAGCACATAATAATTTTGTATAAACGATAATAAGGTGCTGCGAATCCCATTTATGAATAGATACAAAGTAAATTATCTGAAACAAAAATATCTCAAACTAAGGTTCTCAACTATTTGATTGGTTGAAATGTAATGCTTGTTCATCAGAATTGAAGTGTTCAGTGGAAGAAGAGGAAGAAGTCCATAAAGGAATCAGCCCCTTCTTCCACTGACCCCTTTCTGATTCAACCAATCAAACTGAGATTGTAAAATTCAGAAAATGTGAAGCCCAGCTATAATTCTTTGTGATAACGTCGATCCCAAAATATTACATACATAATTATGTTGTGAAATTGAAGGGGGCAATGAAAGAAGGAGGCCAAGCCCCTATTTAAACAGATTTGGCCCCTTATTCTATTGACCCCTTCAATTATTGTTCATATATGGGCATGGCTCTGGAATTACCTCCCTTATCAAATTCTGTCATATTTTCTGTACACAGCTTCAAAAATCAACGAAAAATTCAGAGCACATGTAAAATTATTGCTGTCAACTGTCGCTGTTCTTTACAGAAAATTTTGCATTTTTAAAATCAATAGTGACAAAAAAGGAATGTGATAATGGGAGGTAATACCAGAAATGGGCCCATACATCCCATACATTTCTGTATGTAAATGATATAGTGAATATTGAAATTACACATGATGGATAATGAAATTCCAGATACACGTAACATGTAATAATTAATTGTAATAATCATTTGTACAAAATACAAATATGCCACAGCATTACAGTTAGTTAAACATCTTAACAGCTGGGGCCCGTTTCACGAAACTTTGTACGACTAAAATGTTTGTAAGTGCAAATTTAGCATCGTCTGTAAATTTCAATTGATATATTTACATTTATTGAGCATAGGCTGCATATGCAGCCTATGCTCAATAAATGTAAATCCAATAACTGTTTACAAGAAGACATTGTTAATTTTGCACTTACGAACATTTTAGTCGTACAAAGTTTGGTGAAACGGCCCCCTGGTGACTAGATACAAAGATACACGTTGATACAACACATACAAGTAGTGTGACAACAGCATCAATGGTGCATTTCTGGTGAACGGTTTTGGTGCAGGTTGCAAAACACTAATAACAAGTAATATCCAATATAGAATAAAGGCAGAATCTGAAGCAAAGAATGTTTTATGAATCTAGACCTGGTATTCACAAATTCATGTTGGTACATATGCATCCTGAGAAACAGATACACTTTAAGTGGCCTGACCTGTAATAAATTAAGTTCTCGAGTTCACCATTTCAAGCTTACAGATGCCGGTAATAAAGCCAATGATTGCAAACACTGTAGATCCAGATGAGCCGGCTCGTTACGAGCCGTCTCATCTGGATCTACAGTGCTCGTCATTATTTTTAAAGATTTTCCCAAAAAAATACCCTTTTGTGTTAATGGAATATTTCTAAAACTAGAGTCGGTATTATATACTGAAACCATTTCAAAACGAAACAGTGGTAAACGTATTATTTATTCACCATTACATAATTTTGTAAACATTTTATTACGAGGATAAATAGCAATTCATAATCTATCCAAATAAGCCGGAATCAACATGATAAATACATGAAAGTCAAAGAATAACAACATAGTGGTGTCCAATAACATGTCTACATCCTTGTTTGTTGCATTCTTAAATGTTTCAGTATAAATATTATATGGAGAGGAGAAAAGGTACACACAAGCGCTGTAGATAATAAGCACAACCACACCCGTGTCTGGGAAGACAAGCAACACTAAAATGGCAGCACCAATACACATATATTACAACACACACGTATATTAAACAGTACGATTACATAACAATGTAGGACGATACATAACAATGTAGGACAATACAACACACAACATCATATTAGACAATCCTTTATTACACCTATTGCTATTCTGTTGTATAAACAGTTCGAAATGTACATGTATTTAAATAGTAACAGGTAGCCCAATAGAAAAATCCAGGCTTTGTATGCCAGATAGGACGTGTTTCTTTGTTTATTGATGTTTAACAGCCTATCAACAGCTACGGTCATTTAAGGTCGGGCCAACGGGTTCAATCCCGCATTTAACATGTTGCATTGGGGGAAAAATCTGGATAGGAAGAGTATGATTATGACACACAGACAACAAACAATTTCTGGATAAAGGTATATGTTGTTACCATTCGTTTGAACCGTCTCATCGAGACGGTTCAAATGAGTAGTAACAACGTATACTTTTGAAAGAATATTTTCTCTCAAAAGGTTCATACTACTATAATTGTATCCCGTCTGTAATGGAGTAAGGATGGATTCATTGTTATGATACGCATACCCTCCAATGCTCCTGAAACAACAAGGATCTGCCGAGTTTAACATATTTCATAGAAAAAAATTGTGACCCACAAACAGGGAATATTCACTAACACGATACGGGGAAACATTCCAATGACACCACAGGACACACATATACACGTGTATACACACAACGGAAAACCAGAAAACCATCAGAGGTAGAGATTCCTTCATCAGGGAGTTTCGTTGTTGGCCACAATGTTCACGGTAACCATGGTAACTGATAACTTTTATCCGCAGTAACTGCAATCACATTTGGGCCCGACTCTGGACTTGTCTCCCTTGTCATATTGCTATATTTCACCAATTGACGTGAATGTTTTCATCAATGTTCAACATCATTTACGAAACATATTGCTTTTTATTTCAAAACCGATACAAGCAAAAAATGCTGATACGATACGGGAGTCAATACCAGAGTCAGGGCCCATATTAAAACCAGAAGTCAAGTATTTACATCAATATTTACATAAATAGTACCCAACTGAAATAAACAGGTGACAGAGCCAGATACAGAAGAAACAGGTAACCCAGCAACAAAGCACAGCTTGTTAGCAACCAGTCAAATTGGATGGATGATTTTGTTTACAACATAACTGTGGAACTAATTTGTATATGGAGGATCAATATCACATGATTTAATATGGCATGTATTTACAGACACGGTTAAAATGACACTAACAAACTCAATAAAAAAAACAGCCCCATTTCTACCACAAAGTTAGCAAGTATGAACTGTGTACATAGGAAGACTATAATGGAATGTTACTGGGTATATAGTTGCCAGGTAATCAAGCATTTACATGGGCACAGTTGCAAGATATGTTGTGTTAGCAAGCAAGGAATGTGATAGCAGTATGATAAACATTCAAACTTATTATCTGCAAAGCTTCAATTGGGAAATTGAATTCATTTGTCTAATAATTTCTCAATGAACATATGTGTTGCCATCACACATACATTGTCATAACAAGTCAGTCAATATGAATATAATGTATTCATGGGCAAATAAGTTGAATAGGCATATATTTAACTATTCTTTAATCTCGCTTTTCAAATTTTTGGCCACATCCGGCCTTTGTTAAGATAAACATCAACTTCGACAGCTAACTTGTTCAAGTTTATCTCGATAACAGCCTCATAGAGGACGACACTTTGAAGAACAATATTAGTGAATATTTATATAGTGCCATTCCCTAACATATTTAACATTACTATCAATAGTATATACTTGAAGAACATTAATGATTTGACCAAATGCAGGGCAGATCAAATTTCCTGTTTCTCTACTGTTACATATTTCTCTTCAAAGACTCAATTAAAACATGGTGTTACCACATACACTGAACAATTTTCGAAAATGAAAATATTTTGCACACAAATCAAAATCAGTGAGCAATATTGGTTGAACTGCTACAAATTCATTTATATATAACGGACTGGGGGCCGTTTCACTAAACTTTGTAAGACTAAAATGTTCGTGCAAATGTCTGATACCGGGTAGTCTGTAAATTTCACATTAACAATGTTTTCTTGTAAACACTTATTGGATTTACATTTATTGAGCATATGCTCAATAAATGTAAATGCATCAATTGAAATTTACAGACGATCCTAAATTTGCACTTACGAATATTTTAGTCATACAAAGTTTAGTGAAATGGGCCTGTGGTGCAATGCTGGTAGATTGAAATTAAGAGTACAACTACAAAGCCGTGATTGGAGAAATGGGGCTTATGGGATTTGTCACCGGTGTTGCTCCTGATCTGACAGCACTGTCGTGTAGCCTGATAACAATATATATTGCTTGTAAAAGCAAGGCGGACAATCATTGATGGGATATTTCTCCAGTCACAGCGACATTTTAGAAGGGGATAGACAATGTATGTGATATAAAAATAGAACACTATGATTGTATTGCTACAAAGGATATATTGCACATTTCATTGCACATCAGCTAGTGTCACTCGGCTCCAGCAATCATATAAAGGCATTCTGATACATGTACTTACTATTTATATGTGAGCAATAAACAAATGTATTGAACATACATATTGATGGATTTACATTTATTGAACATAGGCTGCATATGCAGCCTATGCTCAATAAATGTAAATCCATGTACGTGTAATACACTATGCTGCAGGTGTAGAGCCAGTGCCTGAAGACGTATAAAGCATGCATTACTGGGGTGTGTACACCGACAACTGGATACAACAATACGAGACACGCCATGTGATTTTGTACCTTCAGACATCTGCGTGATTTCATGAAATACGTTTATAAAGTTTACTATATTTTCCGCAAATGGCGTCGAAAAAGTATCCATATGATAAAGCATATAACGGTATTCATAGAGCGATCATATTGGTAGAATAAGAATGCCTGCTCATAACCCATTCTAATAAACATTTGATACTAAACCAGAGCTGCAGATAAGTTTTGTATTATACCCCCAGATTTCAAATTCAATGCGTATTTTACTTTTACAAATGTATTATTGATTTTCTTCCTTATTAAATAGGAACAAATGATACAAAAACAAAACAAGTTTAAAAATTCACTTATTCGAACTGCAAAAATCAAACAAATACTGTTTGCTTTTTGCAGCTCAACTAAGTAAATTTTTAACTTTATTACAGTATTTTCGCTACTCAATTTGAAAATCAATGCATATTTTCATATTGCTGTAAGTAGCGTATTTTGTACTACCACTTTTGATAATCAAGGTGTATTCAGCTATATTAAGTGCGTAAAATACGCCTATACGCACCTTATCTGGAGCTCTGACTAAACAACCATAACCAATATGTATACCACAAAAACCAAGCACCAAATCTCATACTATTTACTAATTGCCAGTTGAAACGCACAGGCGGTGGACTTGGTGATATAATGGTATAATATAATTAATACTTTAGACATGTAGAAAAAATATGTTGTCATAAGTTACGGTAGTCATATTTATATTTACATTTGTATATAAAAAATATGATTTGGTACTAATATAATATTTTAGACATGTGGAAAAAAGATTCAGTTATATGTTGGTCATATGTTATTTACTTTAGTAAAGTAAAAAAGAAATAGGACTGAAATAAGACTACATGTTTGTGTGTCTACTGCATATCAAAACAGTATATTATACCATACAATCATCACGCCCACCACCTGTGCTGGCATGGTGAAATGAGGAATACTTGTGTCTTTACCAATGCAACTCCTGTCCCAACACATTTGTGGCTGTGACTGGAGAAATGGGGCTTATTGGTTATGCGACCAGTCTAGATCCAGATCAGCCTGTGCATCCGCACAGTCTGATCAGGATCTGCGCTGTTCTCCATTCCTTCAATGAAACACCCGTCATGATTCTAACAAGCAACATGGATTTACATGTATTGAGCATAGGCTGCATATGCAGCCTATGCTCAATAAATGTAAATCCATTAAGCAGATCGTTTTCAGGCTACAGGAGTGTGCTCTTTGACACGAGCTACACTGGCCATAAATCACAAGCCACATTTCTCCAGGCGCAGCCACATTTCAGACTGTGTGGATGTCTATGCTGGTCTGGGACTGTGACACTAGCCTCAACCTTCCATGTCATGTCACAAATTGTCAATACTTACCCCTATTTACATGTAGTACACATTTTACCATACTAGTAAATGTGTGCTATAGTTCCATATCACAGACATTCAACCACTTATGGTCATCTACCAATTATAAGTATTATAGTTGTCCACTTATATTCAACCACTTACAATCAACAACAAGGCAATGTTTTTCATAGTGGATCTTACACGAGTGATGTTTAACATAATCTTTCTTACGGTATACATGTTTACCGATTTCATAAGAAACCAGGGGGCCGTTTCACTAAACTTCTTACGACTAAAATGTTCGTAAGTGCAAAATTAAATAATTATTGGATTTACATTTATTGAGCATAGGCTGCATATGCAGCCTATGCTCAATAAATGTAAATCCATCAATTGAAATTTCCAGACGATCCTAAATTTGCACTTACAAATATTTTAGTCGTACAAAGTTTAGTGAAACAGGCCCCAGGCATAGCCTTGTTTCTTATGAAATCAGTCAACACGTAGTATAGTTAATGCATTGCATCTTCATTTTATACAATATTAAGATTTAATTAATCAGTTTTATATTTCGTCCATTTAAACAATGTCTCCGGTGACCGGTATACGAATATCAGTTTTGAAAATAATTCCTCTTCCAGGTAATAGTCGTGACATTCGCGTGCCATGTAGATGTTTAAACACAAGTTTAGGATATTGTCGACGTCCGGCAGCTCCTCGTAAACTATCGTTTTTGATCCTCCGCTGAAGAACATCCGCACAAATCGGCCAACGACAAGCACCAGTGACACGTACAAACCAATAATGCTGTAAAATATATAGAACGGTGAAAATATAAAAGTGCTGTGTTCCAATAAGAATTGTATTGGCTTTGTGACCAATGCAGTTTGAAATTTGCAGTATGTGAAACATCTAATTGTCTCCATAGAATCTTTCTAAAGACTCTTAAATGAGGCTGTGAGTGGAGAAATGGATGTTTAGCCTTTGCAAATGGTGTGGATCCTGATCAGACTGTGATCAGGGTCCGCACCGTTCGCAAGTCAGTGAAACACCCTGAATGTGTGTTAACAAATAGCATATATGTCCTTATCAGACTCCACAAGTGGGCAACAAGATCAGGTTCCGGTATGTTGTAAATGAACAAACTGAATACAATCTACACAAATACAACAACCACCGTCTTTAGAACACAGTTTATAATAAAACAAGCAATAAGCAAAACAAAAAACATGCTTCTCTTCAAGTCAGCAGCCTAGCTGACCTATATTTTTCAGTGGTACGACACAAATAAAAACAACAGAATTGATACATTGGATCTACTACAAATCCTGTTAGCGTTTGCAAACGGTGCAGACCCTGACCAGACTGCGCATCTGCGCAGTCTGATCAGGGTCTGCACCGTTCGCCATTCAGTCAGAGAAACACCCGGAATGTGTGTTAACAAATAGCATATAAAATTATGTCCTTATCGGACTCCACAAGTGGGCACAAAGATCCTAAATCTATGTCCTAAATGAACAAACTGAATAGAATCTACATTGGTCACAAATACAGCAACCACTTATCTTAGAACACAGGCTATAAATAAAACAAGCGCTAAGCAAAATAAAACAATGTGCTTCTCTCCAGATAAGCAGTGTATATGACGATAGAAAGGATGAAACAGTTAGGCTGCTTATCTGGAACACATACATTGTAGTACCTGGCAGCTATAAATTACACAGTATAGTAACCAGCACCTACGTTACAAGAAACACATGTGGCTGTGACTGGAGAAATGTGGCTTATGGCATTTGTGGATATTCAAACGTTTGATCTTGTCGCACATTCCTGAAGTCTGAAAAGGATCAAAACTATAAGTTAGAAGTATTACGGGTCTTTCATTAACGGAATGGCGAACAGTGTCGACCCGGATCATACTGCGCGGATGCGCAGGCTGATCTGAGGCTACACTGGTCACATAACCCGTAAGCCCCGTTTCTTGAGTCACAGCCACAAATGACAGACCTATAGAGCAACTAATACATGTATTATGTGGACTAACTAGTAATAAATATTGCACGGCCTACTATAGTTGAGCATATGCAGGAGATAATTTGCCTTATCAATCGGCCAAAAACAGATTTAAACCATTAGATTTGTACTGATTTTTTTTCCTGCCAGAAATCAACATTACATACAGTTTAATCAACCAGGTAAGCTGATTATTGGAAAATAATGCACAACTGATTGGGTCTTTCTGCTAAACGAACGAGTGAATGCTTTTTAGATAAGGTAAACAAATCGGATAATGTGGAATTTTCTTTTGCAAACTTTTAACATTATGTATTAATGATAAAAAAATATTTTATTCACAATTGTGAATTTGTTGTTCACAATCACTCTTCACAGAGAAGTTATATAATGAAGTCAATCCCCGAGCTGGACTCAAACTATAAACATAGACAAGAAAACTATAGAGTACATATAGGCAGCTATCGACCAATATTGACATTAGAACATTTGTGATCAGCGCAGATCCTGATCATCCTGCACATGATGACCACCGCACAATGATTTAGTCTGTTCACTCCCATATTTGCATTGATTACACGTTAGAATTGTTGACTATCCTCAATGCTCATTACTTGAAACGTTTATTTTATATACAGGGTTACATAAATACAGATTTATTTTTCCACTTGCACTACTTTTATTTACTACAGTGGAACCTCACTATACCAGACACCCTGCGAGATCCGCAGGGTGTCTGGTTTAGTGAGGTTCCACAGTATTTGTTTGTTTGTTTTTTGGGGTTTAACGGCCTATCAACCGCTAAGGTCATTTAAGGCCGGGTCAATGGGTTTAGTACTAAATCCCATATATACCTGTACAAGTACATGTACATGTTCAAGTACATGTACAAATGGGGGGAAAATCCCAAAATCAGAACTGAATATTTACAATAAAAAAACTATATATTCAGCCCGGAAATCAGAATAATCCTGATCTGATGCCAGGTCCTCGCCATACCAGTATCACTTGACCCCCTCCAAAAAGCAGTAGGTTTGTTTGTTTGTTTATTGGTGTTTAACAGCCTATCAACAGCTAAGGTCATGTAAGGCCGGGCAAACAGGTCCGATCCCATTTTAACCTGCTGCATTGGGTGGAAAATCCCAAAATCAGAACGGAATATTTACATCGATATACAACATATTCAGCCCTGAAATTAGAATAACCTGACCTGGTGCCAGGTCCATACCGCACCAAGGTCACTTGGCCCCTTCCCCTATTTAAAAGTAATACCGGTAGGATTACTCTTATAAGGGGTATAACCAGATTCAACTGTCACATACAAAATGCCAAAGACGTATGTGAGGGCCAAACCAGGTCTCCAGTCGGGATTCCAGTAAGGATGAACCCCGATCGTTAAATTACCCATCGCATGCTCCCACCTGCCACCCACCAAAAGCAGTAGGATCAGTAATAATCTTAATACTTTTATAATGGGCAATAACCCAGGTAACAAAAAGAGCCAAAGATAAAAACGTACCTGAGGGCCAAACCTATAAGGAGGAACTCCACCGTGAATATACACAATCGAGTTCGCCCGACCAACTACCCACGAATTTGATCGAGGTTGCACTGTAATTCAGGCAAATATGCAGTCCACTATACACATGAAGGATTTGAATTCATGAACATACATTATAAATTCAACTAAATTACAGCAAAAGCCATCATCACAGAAGTTTTTGCGTATCTAGTTTGGAGAAACTTTACTGAGCATAGATTACATATTTACCTGATTTGCGCTTC
>JAQRGA010000962.1:0-14613 GCA_029237695.1 Conchocele bisecta | reverse complement strand
TATTTTAGAGATAAAAATCCATTGGAAAAAGAATTTTAACTAAATCGCAAATACTATCCTAATTAATGCATATTTAAACAATAGAAAAGTATTAAACGTGCATCCCTAAAAAAGAAAAACCAAAAAAAATAAACTATTTTAAAACCTTTTAAACTGTTTCTCATAATCAAATTGTCGTCACATTTACGCCCAGGAGATAAATAATAGGATGTTGGTTAAAAACAACTCATGTTATCGCTTGCTATCCTCCAGTTACTGGTGGGTAAAAAGCCACCTCATCTATTTTACTAATAACGACTTCATCATTGGCAATTTCTTGATTAACTGCGCAAAGAATGTTATCTGAAAATGAATGCCCGCCATACTTGTTAATAAGTTTTTTTCTTAGTTGCGCTACTGTAATATCAGCATTAAACATTATTTCTTCACTAGACACTTTTAAAGCTTCTCTAAGCGAAGCAAAATAATAAATCCTCATGTATTGTACCTATCCTCCAATTTCTACCATTTGTCGGTTGCTAATATTATCAATAATAGTATTAAATTCGTGCTTCTCTGGTTTTTTGTTAATTGCATTTAGAATCATATTTTTAATTTCATCATCGGTTAAATCTGAACATACTGCATCTTTTAATGAGATCGCATCTTCTTGACCTAAACATAAGATTAATTCCCCTTTAGCAGTAAGCCTAACACGATTACAAGTTTGACAAAAATGGTTAGATACGGCGCTAATTATACCCACTGTAGAATTTGTACCTTTAATTTTAAAATTATGCGCAGGCCCATCTGTCTTGCTAGAATCAATAGATATTAATTTATTATCAAGATGCTTATTAATTTTAGCAAGAATGTCTTCTTCGCTAATATGCTGTTCAAGTGCTTCTATGCCCACCGACCCGATTGGCATGGTTTCAATAAAACGCACGTCAATACCTTTAATAATGGCGAAATCAACCATCGATTCAATTTCATCATCATTCACACCACGCATTACTACTGTATTAATTTTTATTGGACTCATGCCTACTTGTATAGCTGCGTCAATACCTTTGATAACTTCAGTTAAATCACCGCCACGAGTAATTTTCTCAAACCTTTCATGGATAAGTGAATCAATAGAAATATTCACCCTATTGACACCATTTTGGTATAATTTTTTAGCAAATTTTTCTAACAAATGAGCATTGGTAGATAAAGGCACATCAGCAATACCATCTATGCGGCTAATGAGTTTTGCTATTTTAACAATACCTCTTCGTAGCAAAGGTTCACCGCCTGTTAATCTGACTTTAGTAATGCCTAATTCGGCAAAAATTTGAATAATTTTTTCAATATTCTCATAACTTAGAATATCTTGACGCTTACAATTTGGCGTATGCTCGTCGTCACGACAATAAAAACATCGATAATTACAATGCTCAGTAACTGAGAGTCTTAAATAATTAATCTCTCTATTAAATTTATCAATCAATTTAGGCATCATCAAGCCTCCAATGACCAGATTTACCGCCTTCTTTTTCCAATAATTGAATGTTTGTAATTTTGATAAATCGGTCTACTGCTTTACACATATCATAAATCGAAAGTGCTGCTACACTTGCAGCGGTAAGCGCCTCCATTTCTACACCAGTTTGAGCGTTTAGTTTAGTTAATGTAGTAATCTGAATACCATTTTCAATAAATTCAAAATCTACGCTAACTTTTGAAAGGTTGAGACTGTGACACATTGGAATAAGATGGTGCGCTTGCTTTGCTGCCATAATGCCAGCAATTCTTGCAACTGATAGCACGTCACCTTTTTTTAAATTATTATCTTTAATTTTTTGCAGAGTCTCAGGTTTCATTATAACCTTAGCACTTGCTTTAGCGGTACGTACGGTGTTATCTTTATCTGACACATCTACCATATTAGCTTCACCTTTGTTGTTTACATGGGTTAATTTACTCATAGCATCATTTCATTAAGTGGATAAAAATTTAAAATTTCACCTTGTTTAAAAGTAGTTTTTTCTGGTATTTCGACTAAGCCATCTGCCCAAACCATAGAGCTTAAAATATCTGATCCTTGCTTTGGATATTGATTGACTTGCATAGGGGTAGTTGCGCGATCAAGGCGCACACGCACAAATTCACACCTAGGCTTAGATCTATGCCAATCAAAATTTGCCGCAACTTTAAAAGTAGTATTTAAATAGTTACTCGCACCTTGCATTTTTTTAATAAAAGGCCGAGCAAAGAGTAAAAAAGTCACCATAGCAGACACTGGATTGCCAGGTTAATCCAATAAATAAATACAAGTCATCAATCTTAACCAAAATACGCAAACAATAGGTTTTCCCTTTTCCTGGTTTTATTTTTAAATACGCCCATAAATCCAAATTTATTTAACCTAAATCTTTTTGCTATCAGCGGCTTAACATGGTCCCTCTTCAGCCCCCCAACAGAAAAACCACCACCAGTGGTTATAACTTAAATTCGCAACTCAATAATTTAATTTTTTCTAATGACCTTATAGGTAAGCGCTTAAAATGTGTCTTCTATATTCCCTAAAAATTAAATCACTTTACAGTCAAGTTGTTTGTTAAAAAATGCCACTAGGAAATAACGAATAGAGTTAAAAATTTGTTGCCCACTTGTTTTTAACTGTATTTTATCCAAGCTCAATAAGCTCCATCACCTTGTTGAAAAATATACCAACCTTAATCCATTAAATACTCAAGTTTTCCTATGCCAACAGATGCAGATAGCGGCAATATCTTGTGCTGTAGCAGTCTTCCTTTGGGCAAAATATAACTCACTGATTGAATTTTTCATTTGCCCATTGGTCTAATTATTGTTCATTTAACAAAATAGATCGATAAATCTCTATTTTTGATTCATTCTCAAAACCAACTCACCATTCTTCTTGCTTAATCACTGTTTTTGGCGACTTTTTTGGTATAGGCGCACGGGTAAATATACGTGCCGCAATAAAGATGGCGCTAATGCATTTCCAAGTACTACCTGCAGTAATTACGATCGGTGAATTTTAATTGTATCCTCCCTCAGCATTTATTTGCTCTTTTTTAAGATTAATGGCGTATAACCATCCATAGCAGAATTATTCAAAAACAGGGTCAATATTATACAGCAAGAACATGGCAGCTAAAATTTTATAGTGCAACAACAAAGTTCTAACAACTGAGTTAGTATATTAGTTAAAATTAGCAGAATTAATTTAATAACTCTAAAGCTTCATCAATAGAAAGTAAAGTTGTAGAGCTTTATCGCAGTCAATTTAATTTGGTTGGATGATTCATAAAATAAAAATTATAATATTTTACCACTCAAAAAACTTTATAAACTTTAAAAATTCTTATGGCTAGCACCTAATAATCATTTAATAACTTTTTTACAAGTTTATTAAAAAATTTATTAGCGTGCTACTAATATTAAATATAAATTCACATTCTTTTAAGAAAAATAAAAAGTATTATCTATGAATTCTATTATTAAGATAGTTTTAGCTTATATAAATAACTTAGAATGATTAATTTTATAATATTTGAATTCTGATACAGATAATGCATTATATCAACATCAATAATTTATATAAAATACTACTGAGCTTGTTATTGTTGCGCATTAATTATTTTACCTTTGCGTCACAATATAATTTATGCATAAACTTTACTGTCTAACTTTAAAATGTAGAATTTTATAGTTTTTTTTTTTACTAAAAATACTTCTATTACATTTATTTTTTTGTACCAATGAAAAATAATTCCATTAAATTTATACTTAGACTTTACTGCATGCTATTTATAATAGTTATTCATAAATTGTGGAAATATATCACTAAAGTCTATTAGTCAAATTATTTAAATATGGATATTACTCTTACGTTACACCTACAATTAAAGTATTTTGTTAGCTACCAATTGTTTATATTACTAATTTAATTACAATATACTAATACTCTTTATATATTAATACTAAAGCATCATATCTTATATTTTTAATAAAATTAACAAATTGCTCATCCAATGGGTTATTTCCTACACTACGAAATGTGCATTTTTTGGCTATTAGTTGTATATTAAAATTCCATCATGTTATTACCGCACCAACACCACGTAAAACCTTATAAGCATTACATGAATTTTTAGAATCAATATTTTCAAGCTTCGAATAATGAAACTCATGCGCATAAATTATTGAAGCAACACCGTCCCATGGATGCTCATCTGTTGGTGTTAATTGCACATAACCTCTACCGATTGGCTTAGATGTCATAACGACATCAGCTTGAATCAAACCAGCCATCTTATAAGATTTTCCTTGATGGGTTATTGTCCGACTAAGATACATCAGACCGCCACATTCTGCATAAGTTGGTAACCCCTGCTCTATTTTTAATTTAATATCATCAAGCAATGACTGATTGCCACTAATCAACTCAAGTTGCATTTCTGGGAAACCACCGCCAATAAACAAGCCATCGCATTTTGGCAATTTATCTTCTTTCAGTGTATTAAAATATTCAATATTAACACCTAATGACTCAAATGTATCTATGTCATCTTGATAGTAAAAACCAAAAGCATGGTCATTAGCCTACGGCGATTGTTAAAATACATAATTATTAACTAACACCGGCCATAATCAACTGATTTTTTCACAGCTTAAGATAAAATCTTATGTTAGATCTAACTTGGTCACTAATTATCTAGTGCCAGTACTATCAATAAATTGTTGTGATTGAGCTAACTCATTAGCTGGAACAAGTCCTAAATGGCGCTCATCAATAATTAGTTCTTTAGAGCGACGAACAGCACCTAAAATGCAAATATCTGTGTAATATTCAATAGCTTGGATAAGTTTTGACTCATGGCGTTCACTGGCAACCTTATTAAGAATAATACCAGAAATATTAATATCAGTATCAAAAGCTTTATAGCCCATTAGTAGTGGCGCAACGCCACGAGTAATGCCAGTGGTATCAATCACCAAGATAATATTTATATCAAGTAGTTTAGCCATATCAGCATTAGCATCACCACCTGTAATACTCATACCATCATATAAACCCTTATTACCTTCAATAATTGCAATATCGCTTTGATGTTTATAAAATAATTCACTAATCTCATTTTTAGACATTGTATAAAAATCTAAATTATAACAAGGATTACCACTGGCTTACATGCAACTAGAATCGGAGTAATCAGGGCCTTTCTTAAAGGTTTGAGTTTTTAAGATGTTTGTTTTAAATAGCGGTACATATCCCTAACACGTAACAACTGCTTACCATGAAAATTTAACATGCCGCAGATAAAATAAAATGATGACATAATAGTGCTTGTTGTTTATATTAAGCCTAAACGTAAATCTATTTCAAATTCATAAACCATGTAAAATAGTAAAAATATAGCAATTAGTACAATTACTAATGATAGAAGTAACGCAGTATTGTTGGATTTGTATAAAATATAATCGTCCGACATAATATATTTTCTATATTTAAAAAATCTAATAGTAGAAATAATAGTAACCAACACACCTGTACTAAAAACAACAAGACCTAATAATTCTACTGCTATAGATGATTGATACATTTCTCCTGTATTTATGTTTTTAACAGTATGCGATAATATTAGATCAAATTTTTCAATCAAAAAGCCAAATATCATGACTGAAATCGAAGCCCTAACCCATGCTAAATATGTGCGTTCATTAGCGGCATGGTTCGTATATCTATCAATCATAATTATTCTTTATAACATGGACTCACATTTGTATTATTTGCTAAATTATCAGGTAAAAAAGGTAAAAATTTTATCAGAAAAGTAACAATTATTAGCGCTACAGCAACACCGCCAATACCTAACAAAATTTCTGTAAATGATGGCGTGTATATTGCAATTCCACCATAACCTTCTAAAATTTCCTTACCTGGAAATAACTCCATTGGATAAGCTTGTCCACCAATAATAATAACATATAATTGAATAAGACCACCTATAATAACCAATACAGAAGATAGGCCTAACATTGATCGGTTGCCCTTAGTAGTAGTGAAAAATTTAATACCATTGGAATAATGCTACCTTCAGGAAATTTGACCATAAACCAAAATAATTTAAGTGTAAATACCGCCATCAAAAAGAATAAAATTCTCAATACTAGTATTCTCAGCTAAATATATACTACCTAAGTGCTTAATTGCAACAAAATACATTACTGCTGCCACAAATACACCTAATAAATTACCAAGACGATTAATAATCATGTCACCTAATGGACGCTCACTCCATTTATAACTTGCCATTAAAATTAAGATAAAGAAAGATAATCCAAAAGCAAACGACATAATAATAAACATTGGCGCCATAATCACCGCATCGTATGCTTGACGTGCTACTAAAAAGCCAAAAATAGAACCCGTGCCAGTGGTTAGAATTAAACGCCAAGTAAATGCTGCTAATCCTACTTTAGAACTAAATTTGTTCATACGACGTTCAAACATCATCCATAGATATACGCAAACAATAACAAAAAAACCATTATATAAAATAATGTTCCAAGCGAAAATTGACTTAAAATTATACTCAGTCATTGCTACAATTAAACGATCTGGACGACCTAAATCAAGAACTAAAACCATTAAACCGCCAGCTAATAATGCCAATGACACTAAGCCAGATAAGCGAGACAAAGGTTTGTAAAGTTTCTTTTGAAATACCGATGCTATAGAAGCAATATTCAGTGCACCTGATGCAGCAACAATTAAAAATAAAGCAAACACATGGGGCACACCCCATACAACACGATTACTCATACCAGTCAAATAATGACCATTATGCTCCATAAAATAAACACTGCCTAATGCGACTAAAATTAATATAGCTAAACCTGCAATAAGTGTATAAAAACCTAAACTTCTTCCTTGGATTTGCTCGTAACGAATGTTCATAATAATAGTCCGACTTAAATACCGCTATAACGTACACCAGTATTTAGATTTAAATCTGCTCTAATTTGAGTGCTTTGAATTTTCTTAAGTACTTGATTAATCTTACTATTGACATCATACAAATCGCCAAAAATAACACTATCAATTCCAACTGCTTCAACGCATGCTGGTGTTTTGCCTTTGTCCACACGATGTGCACACATAGTGCAGGCCTCTACTGTACCTTTACCACGTGGCATATGCTCTTTCTGATTATTTAAGTTTTCATGCACAAATGAGCGCGCTGCATACGGGCAAGCCATCATACAGTAACGACAACCAATACATAGGTGTTTATCTACTAAAACAATACCATCTTCACGTTTCATTGAAGCATTTGTTGGGCATACATCCACACAAGGGGGATGCTCACAATGTTGACACATCATTGGCAATACATCAATCTTGCCAGTACTTTTATCTCTGACTTTAATCTTTTTAATCCAGCTTGGCTTTTGATCACCTGTAGAGTGTTTCTCGTTACCCCAACCATTTTCTTCTTGACAAGATTAACCGATATCGTTTCAATAATTAAGACTCAGTTACTTATTAATATCAAATCAATAAACCCCACGAATTTTCATTAGTTTACTGGGGTAAATCTAATAGTGGGCAAAAGTTGTTTAGCGTAAACCCCTACCAACTAGCATCGTTTGCAATGCCTAACAGTAGTAGTATTTTTAATTTTTTTAAAATCGCGAACGATTTTAATTTTTTACTCATTTAAATAAATCCACTTCTGGTGTATGTCGATTGACAAGAAAAAGACAATCTAATACTCGTGCCTAACATTTTTTGTATGGCATGTTTTGAACAAAACTGATGCAGGTGGCATTAATTGGTACTAATTCATTTTCCTTAGTAGCACTATGGCAATTAACCAACAAGCCATTTAATGAATCAACAGCCTAGTACGAATGCCTTGACCGCAATGTCTTATCAACGTTTTATGTAATAAAAAATCAGGGTGCATTATACTAAATTTCAAAAGAAAGACTAGGATGAATGTCCCTCTACTTTTACCATCTTCTTTAACTCATTAGACTCTATCGCCCAAGAATTAAATATGGTTTAATCAGTACTGCAAATACCAACATAACGATAAAACCTAAAAAAACAATCATAAATTGATTCATTATCTAATCTCTCGTGTAATTATTCACCAAGTCCCATTTGAATGTATCCTGTTGGGCATACGTCGGCACATATATGACAACCAATACACTTTCCGTAGTCAGTATCAACATAACGACCTAACGTTGCCTGATCTTTCTTAACTTTAAATACTGCATCGTGTGGGCCAATACATTATACAAGGTTTTAACACACTCAAAGCAAACAGAAGACCACAAGAACAATACAACTGGCCTGCTTCTTTTGGTTTTGTGCGTCTTCTCTGGTATAACCAATAATCAAACGTTCTTCCAAAATTGACCAAGTTACGTTTATTAATATTAACTGCCCTTATGTTATTTTCCTTATATTTCGTTTTTCGTTGTCAAAGTGTCCATAAAAATAATTCTGTAATGTGGAATAATTAGATGCAAATGAAACGATCTTCATTAATTATTATACTGCATTAGTTCTGCAGTATCCCTACCTTCACCTATGGTGTACCATTTTTGATCAAATAATCTGAAGGTGATAAGGTCCCATTACGTTTAATTTGATCCATTAAATCAAAGTAATGCACATCCAACTTTGTTACGCGATTTTTTGCATTATCACCGAGTAAAGGTAATCCCCAATACGTTTCAGCTAAAACAATACCTTGCCTTGGCCAATTTGACTGTTTTGTTAAAACAGGTGAGGACCGAACCACGTCGCCACAAACCAAAGAAACCAAAGGTTATTCGGCACTTGAAAATTCTTATCTGCATCTAATAAAACTGTGCTCATTTAAAAAAATAAATGAACCATCTAATTCCTTCCGAATCAAAACTCTTTGCCCAATAGCAGATACGATTAAATTCACATTTCAATATTAAACTCAGAACCCTTTGATCTGCGTAGTATCCATCTTCTTCTATATAACGAATCATACGTAATGCCAGTTAGCATGGCCATCGCTGTTCTTAATTACTTCTACAGGATTGTAATTGCTCCTTGAATTTCAACGCTTCACGATTTGCATCATCAACTTACGTTCTTGTGCTGCTGGCCCCTTTTTTGGCAATATTAATCGATAGTTGACGTAGATTGTTTAATAATACATCTGCACCTAAAACGCTTAGAAGTATTCAACTACAATCTGGGTGCTGTAATCATTCAAAAATAACCGCGCTCAGGACGAACTTTTCCATCAATAATTATTTTAATATTACCCAATATGCGTCGAGCAACAGAAAACAAACATCGATTGAAGTATCGCCACCAGCCAATACAAATTACTTTATTCCAGTGGATTATGTTGTAAGGCGACCACCTTGAGTTGATAAGCTTCAAGGAATGCCAATCTCCTGAATACCGCAATTAATTGCAATCACCAACCATGGAAATTGGTAACAATACGACCACTCATCGCACCAATGGCAAAACAACACTGCTTCATCATAGTTTTTCTTCTAATTCCTTCCATAGAAAACACTCAACTACCAACCCTTAAGTATTCCATCTTTAAGTTTCAATATCCTGTTTCAATAATACGCTTCTATTTCATGCTTTAATATATCACGTGGTACGCGATAATCAGGGAATACCTGTAAACATCATCCAATGCCACCTAATTGATCGTATTTTCAAATACGGTAACCTCTATGTCCTTGTTTACAGCAACTTTTTATTTAATGCCGCTGCTAACTAACCCACCACAACCACCACCAACTGAATAGCAACTTTTTTATACCTGTAAGCTTTAATCGTTTAACTTCAAATTTATAGTCTGCGTTTATACGCAGTAATCACCAACATAAATTGCTCTACCGCATTAATGCCAACTGTATCTTCAACTTCATTGCGATTACAACCATCTTCACAAGGTGCTGGACAAACACGACCCATCACTGATGGAAATGGATTTGCATCCGTTGCACTACGGAAAGCATATTCCTGCCATGACATATCACCGATAGGCTTCTCCATACCACGAACAATATCTAACCAACCACGAATATTATGACCAGAAGGACAAGAGCCTTGACACGGTGGCGTTTGACTTACATAAGTTGGGCACTTATGGTGAAGTAATCATTTTGAAAAAATCTTTTGATTCCATTGGCACTTAATCCTTGTTCGTCACCCTCGTCCTTAAACATTCTAAATGTATGGTTATCACCTTTGTGAATTTGTCCGTATGGATTCTTTTGCATATCAAATCTCCTTTGTTATTTCGATGTTTCTGTTTCTTTAGTTTCTTCCTTTATCTTAGCAGTATCTGCTTCAATTTCAGAATCACTTATTTCTGGTTTATCCATAATAATTGCTTCACTCACTAGTTGATGAGCGCTAACAATCATATCTGGTTCAAAATTAAATTTTGGCAAAACTTTGCTGAACTGTGATTTACAAATTGCACAAATAGCAACCAGAGTATCAACAGCATTAGACTTTTCTACTTCTTTTAGTGCCTGCATTCTTGGCATTGCACCCTTAATACGAATCTCCATTAAGTCATCTGTTAATATACCTCCGCCTCCGCCGCAACTAAAATGATTGGATTCCATTAATCGTACTTGCGTTCCATTGTCCACATATTAGTATTGCAAACTGCTTTAAATCACTTCACGGGGAAAGGAAGAATAAATTGACCATTTGGAATACCTCCCATAATTTATGTAGCTCGTGCAACAATTACATGAACATCATGGAAAGAGTTTACTTACACGATGATCATTTTTAGAATTTATCAAACTCCTAATTTACCGCCGTTTGAAATAAAGATCGATAGTGTAGTTCAATAATATGTTTGGTTGGTTGGTGGATAGCGAGAGTCTAATTGTTTTACTGTAATTTAATTACCGAAATTCGTCACTTGCTCCCGGCACCAACACCTGTTTAAAGTAATTCCAGAAACTGATAATCCACAACGCCAAGCATGTCCCACACTCACCAACCATAACCTCGTGACACTTTCAAGAATCCAAGTGCCAGCCTTACCGAATTTACTCAAGGCTGCCTTACGCATAATATCGTAAGAACCAATAAACATACCGAAGTTAGCACCTTCAGCTGCATAAGAACTCATAGTCCATCTTACACCATCTTGGTGAAAAACCTTGCCATAACCAATTAATCCATCAATATGTGGCTCAGCAAAAAAATCTGCTGATGGTGTAATGAGTAAAATTTCACTACCTTTTTGATCTAATGGATATTTAACTGCAACACCTGTTTCTTCTTCAATTTCTTGTTCAAATGGGGGTTCAAGTTAAAGTATTAACTCCTTGTATATAGTGTGTTGGTTTTGTTTGCTGGTTCAACCCATTAAATTATTGGTTTGAGGGGGGGCAACCCTTGTTGAATTGCCGTTTATTGAATTGCTTTACTAAAATTTGTTGCAATATTTCTGACCAATGCCACTACTGTAATCTAATAACTTTCACGAGCGTCCCATCGAAATTTTCAGCTGTATCAAATACCCATAACTGGACAAAATACAGAACAGCGACGACATTGTGAACATTGGTGAAAGTAGTTATACCAATCATCCAACATCTCGTCATTTAAATCTTTAGCGCCGACTAATTTAGGAAAGTATTTACCGGCAAAAGTAAAGTGGCGGCGATACACGCTTCTGAACAAATCTTGACGTGCCACTGGCATATTCTTAGGGTCAGATGAACCTAAAAAATAATGACACTTATCAGTACAAGCGCCACATTTTACACAAGCATCCAAAAAAACTTGAACAGAACGATACTTAGATTTAAGTTCGCCCATTTTATTAATAGCAACTTCCTGCCAATTCTTAATTTTTTTTCCAGGAAATCCTAATTGAATTTGAAATTCTTCAGCAGACTTAAACGGCCCATCGCCATCCATAATACCTTCATTAATTTCAGGAATTTCTAGATAAGTTGGTAACTCTGGTATTTCAAAATCATCAGCCATCATTTGCCCTCACTATCATCTTGACCAAGTATTTGGTTTAATTTCATTTCATGGTCTTGCTCTTGTTTCAACGCCCATGGTGAAATATGCCGTTTTTTACGTGAATCATCAACTTGATTACGTGTTGGACTAAAGAAAATACCCGGCACATGTAATAATTTTGAAATTGGAAAAATCACCATCAATACAAATACCATTAATACGTGCAACAAAAAATGCACTTCTGTTGGTAAATTTACCCAATTAAAAGTAACTAAACCAGAAGCAAATTCTTTTACCATAATAACATCAGTATGATTACTGGTAATTGTCTTAAATGCATACCGCTATACACATTTGTTTGCAATAGAGTCCAAACATCATGTAATCAGATGGTGCGGATTTATAGCGAATTCGCTCAACAAAAATTACGGCTGACCCTATTAAGCCAAATAGTCCAATTACCATTGCAAATGCTGCATATTTGAATGGTTGCATAAATAAAAATATTTCAGGCAAATCATCAAGCCAAAAATAACGTAAATGGCGAACTAAAACTAATGCTAAGCCTATATGAAACAACCAACCAAACAACCATGTCCACTTGTTAGATTTAAACAAACTTTCAAATAAAACAACTTCACGTGCTAATCGCATAACCACACCTGTTTGTGTTAATGGAGTTGGCGCAGTTGGAATTTTAAGAGGAGCTGGTGTTATCCAATACTGATAAATCTTTCTCGCCATACCGACAAGAAATATTATCAATGATATATAAAATAAAGCCGTAAAAAAAATACTTACTACAGACATATTGTTCTCAAAAAATTCAAATAACTTTAAAGGCACTTACCTAAGTAAGTACTTCAATAACACTATACTGGTTTCAAAAAACCTGATAAACAAAGACTTCAATCTTTGGTTGATGTAAGTCCACACAACCTAGTATTAACAACACCTCTGTTTATCTATAATTTTTATTTTCAGTATTAGATGCATCCAGTTGGCTTTGGTAACCCAGCAAAACGACAACCTTGTTTACCAGGGCCATATGGGAATAAAGAATAAAGGTATTTAGAATTGCCTTTTTCTTTACCAAACTGCTTGCCAATTGCTTTAGTTAGCACACGAACTGCTGGAGCGATTTGATACTCTTCAAAATAATCACGCAAAAAATTAATAACATCCCAAGCTGCCTTCGAATAAATTCTAAATATCAATCGCTCTGTGCCATTTATCCACGGTCAATCTCTTTATTCCAATCACCTAAATTAACCAAAAAACCCTGCCTTCATCTACTTCTTGCGCCTAAAAATAATCCAGCCATTTTTTATTTTTTACTCCTATATAAAATTTAAAAATCTTTTTTTTACCTTAAAAATAATTTAAAACCCAATGAAAACATGCTGTTCCTTTGATTCAACAATCTAAATCAACAAATGAAACCAGCGTAATCAACAAATTTGAAATTTATATAATCAGTCAACCCTTTTGAATGAAATATTCCCTCTTGCGTCAATATCATCTTGGGCAATGCAAAAAAACTCTACTATCACAGCAAGATCCAGCAAGCATAATATGAATTTACTTATTTTTGCCAGCAGAAATTACCACCATCTTCAATCAACAAGATAATACTAAGTATCATCGATTGTGTTTTAAGACCAATACTTTAAGCGAATTACGCTCAAAAAGGATTGATTTATGTAACTATATGTAAACAAATCTGAATCCCCTTTCCTTTAAAAACTTAAACATACATCCTTGTTATCAAGTACATGATTTTAGGTAAGTTGTACATTAGAAATTAATCTTAATACTTGTTTTTATCCGCCCAATCATCGTCTTTCGGTCCTTCATAAGTTTAAGGGCATAAGGTCATCTTACAACTTAACCCTCTTTTCCATTCTAAAGATTTCTGCCCCGATACGTTAGATTTTGTTAACATCATAATCACCAAGACGCATATAGGTTTTTCGTAGAGAAAATTCTTCATTCCGATACCATCAGTATTTTGACCCTTGATAATTTGATATACACCATCATCAATAAATGCCAAAGATACATCCTGCTCAAAAGCAGCAGCAATCAAAACTACCTCTAATGACTCTAATGCATACACAGTGCCATAAGGTGCCTTACGATTTAAATAGATAAATTTCTTTGTGCTCATACTAGTCTCCAAATACTACTAAACGATCAGATTGAATACCAGCTTCGATTAGCTGACCTAGGCCAGAAATACGAAATGCTGGATGGATATTATTACCATCTATACCGTTTTTACTTGCCTCACTTTCATCTAACATGCCACGACGAAGAGCGGCAGCTACACAAACTACCAATTCAACATCACTGCCATCAGCGTTCTTAATACCTAACTCAGCCCATTTGTTGACGATATGACGGTCATCTTGTGGTGGAACAGTAAAACGTGATGCATTATCTACACCATCGTGATAGAAAAATACACGAAAAATTTCATGTCCTTTTGCAATTGCTGCTTTAGTGAATTGGTATGCACTATCAGACGCTTGGTGCTGATATGGACCCTCATTAATTTGAATAGAAATTTTCATTTTTTACTC
>JAQRGA010000096.1:0-39263 GCA_029237695.1 Conchocele bisecta | reverse complement strand
ATAATTTTATCATTAACACTTTGCATGCTGGGAAACTTGTCAGCTATAAATAGTTAAAAAATAGCGGACACAAAATCATCATATTTTCTTTTATTTCTCCTTGTGAATATCATGAATATGTCTTGAAATTTCATTAGAATTGAGTCCTGAGGACTCAATTCTAGTGAAATTCCAAGACATATTTACAAAGAGAAATAAAAAATATACTCCTAATTTGTTTGGCGGATATTTTCACTGCTAGCATGCAAAGAATTAATTCTCAAAGTATGTCACATTTATACAGATACACATGTATATATGTATATGGATGCATACATATGAGAAACAAAGTTTGTCTTTTACTGTTGAGGAAAATGGAGTGAAATCTAGAAGATGAATAGATTGAGATGTAGGAATATTTATATGTATAAAAGAATATGGAATATATAGGAATATGTAGCCTGTAACATTCCAATTTCACACATAAATAAAATATACACATACAGAATTACAATACACAATATTTGCTGTTTGTATGTCACATATTACTCACGACATATGGTCTAACTCTATAATGGACATTTATGCGATGACTTCCGCACATCGCTGATACATTTTTCTCCAGAAAACTTTTAGCAAATTGTCAAAAAAATATCGCCCAGATGGCTTGATCCGACATTGCCTAAAGTGATCAAGTGCAAGTGCACAGCTGCAGATAAGCTGCGTATTTGCTTAAATACCCAATTAGAATTGCCAAAAACCCAATTGAAATCAGAAGTAGCGATTATCAAAAATCATGCTGCAGAAAACAATAAACAGACCACAAATATAGCATATTTTTCTTATTTTCCATGAAAACACACCAAGGAGACAATTCTAATGAAATGCCAAGACATGTTTTCATTTCGAAGCAAACTATTTAATAATTGCTGTCTGTTGATGTGTAAACAGTAGTGTGATTTTATTTTACCCAATTAAAAATTTGAAATACTCAATTGCTTCAGAAATGATGGGAGTGAAAATTCTCAATTACTAATTCCTTATCTGGAGCCCTGCAAGTGTACATAAAGAGGTCAATGTCGTAAACAGTACTATTTTTTTACACAGTATAGATTGATTGCTAGTTTCAATACATTTATCAGGTAACCTGCCCTGTATTGACCGAATAAGTACTGACTGATAACATATTGTTGTATCAGGCATTGACCTGATATAAACATCCGGTTTACAACAAAGTGAAAACTGACGTTCCATTGGTCGGTTGACGTCAGTATAATGACCGCAACGTAAACAAGTCCGTGTTCGGTCCATAGAATACGACGTCATCTAATGTCATTTTCTAGCATAAAACGTTACCTGATAAATAGAATACCAGACTAGTGTATTTTGATATCAAGTTTATCAGACTCGGCTCGGAAACGGTAGGAATTCCTCGGCAAGCCTCGGAATTCCTACGCGTTTCCTAGCCTTGCCTGATAAACTAGATATCAAAAGACACTAGCCTAGTATTCTCTATATATTATTATAAATAAAATTTATCGAACAAGTCATAGGTCTGTTTGAAAATTAATGTACCGTTAAGTGTCTTGTATGCAGTGATTTCCATTAGAGCGAGTCGTTACTCCCTAAATAACTGTATTACATGTATTTCCCCCATTCGTATGGCTTTAACAGGGATTCCGCTGGGGAAAATAAAAAAATCGCCACTTCAAAAAAAATAAAACAATTGGCGATAAAAAATTACAATTTTGGAGAAAAACAATATAAAAATATTTTTTTTGGGATTTTTTTCTCTCGAAAATTGTTTATTTTTATCGCCAATTGCGAAAGTGGCGATCGCCAGCAGAATCCCTGCTTTAAGCCTTTTTTTATCAGCCAATATACGAACCTGGTCCGGCGTCGATACTTTTTGCACATTTTCCCGTCTCAAGATCCCAAACACGGACATGACTGTCTAGACTACTGGAGGCTGCCACTGGATACATGTTAAGGTTATAACTGCAAAGAGTGAATTTATTAATTTATTTAATGGTATGTAACAGCCATGGTCATTTAGGCCAAATTAACAGAGTTGAACCTTACATTTCCACTGTATGGATGTGGGGGGGGGGGGGGGGGTCCCAAAATGAGAACTGAATATTTGCAATATTTGCAAAAGAAGATATTAATTCAGTCCCGAAATTAGAATATCCAGATCTGTAGCCTATTTCACCAACATTGCAAAGTATACTTATCTAGCAAAGTATACTTTGTTGGAGAAATTTTCAATTTAAGGATAAATTTATTAATTTTTATTAGTTTATTATATTATCACAGCCATTTTGGCTGTGATAATGTAATAAATTCTGTATAATAATTCTGCATACTTTTAATCATCAAATATATGCAGTGGTTAGTTCTATACGAAATAATGCATTTCGGGAAAAATAAATTATTACTCCCTGAAAGTATACTTTGTTAGATAAGTATACTTTGCAATTTTGATGAAATCGGCTACTGGTGCCAGGTCGTCACAACACCACAGAGACCAGAGTCACTTAGCATTAGTACTAATCCTACTACATATATAATGGGTATAACCGGATTCAACTGCCACATACAATTTAGGCAAAACAGTACCTGAGGGCTTAACCAGGGATATCGGGATTCCGGTTATGAGGAACGCTATCGTTAAATTACCCTTTGCATGCTCCGGTCCGACCTACCACTAAGATTGTTGATAGAAACAGAACAGTAGAAATATTATCTGTGGCTGTGGTCCGACCTACCACTAAGGTTGTTGATAGAAACAGAACAGTAGAAATATTATCTGTGGCTATGGTCCGACCTACCACTAAGATTGTTGATAGAAACAGAACAGTAGAAATATTATCTGTGGCTGTGACTGAAAAATCTGGGCCTCTATAAAAATTACTTGCAAAAAGTGCAGATCCTGACGAGACGGAAATTTACAGACGATCCTAAATTTGCACTTACGAACATTTTAGTCGAACGAAGGTTAGTGAAACGGGCCCCTGATTCCTTCATGATAAAGAGCCAAAGCTTGTTTATCGTGATATCTGTGAATGAAAACACCCATGTTTATGGATATCGTAGAAAAGATACATGTGCCTTCATCATTTATGTCGACAGATACGACGCCGAGCTGATGGCCCTCGAGATTATGTCGTAATTCAAGCTTCTCATCCGCCCTACAAATACAGAACACCAGGCTAGTGTCATCTAATACAAGTTTATCAGGCTCGGCTCGGAAACATGAAGGAATTCTGAGGCTTGTTTCTGAGCCGAGTCTAATGGGACTTGATATTCAGTTCATCAGTAGCCGATTTCACCAACATTGCAAAGTACACTTATCTAGCAAAGTATACTTTGAGGGAGAAACTTTCAATTTTAAGATCAATTTATTATGTTTTTATTATACTGAATGTATAACATTATCACAGCCATTTTGGCTGTGATAATGTAATAAATTCAGTATAATAATTATGCATAGTTTTAATCATCAAATATATGCAATCGTTAGTTCTGTATGAAATAATGCATTTCGGAAAAATAAATGATTACTCCCCGAAAGTATACTTTTCTAGATAAGTATACTTTGCAATTTTGATGAAATCGGCTACTGGTGCCAGGTCATCACAACACCACAGAGACCAGAGTCACTTAGCATTAGTACTAATCCTACTACTTATATAATGGGTATAACCGGCTACAGGCTACTGATGCCAGGTCATCACAACACCACAGAGACCAGAGTCACTTAGCATTAGTACTAATCCTACTACTTATATAATGAGTATAACCGGCTACAGGCTACTGGTGCCAGGTCATCACAACACCACAGAGACCAGAGATTTGTACTAATCCTACTACTTATATAATGAGCATAACCGGCTACAGGCTACTGGTGCCAGGTCATCACAACACCACAGAGACCAGTCACTTAGCATTAGTACTAATCCTACTAATTATATAATGGGTATAACCGGCTACAGGCTACTGGTGCCAGGTCATCACAACACCACAGAGACCAGAGTCACTTAGCATTAGTACTAATCCTACTACTTATATAATGGGTATAACCGGCTACAGGCTACTGGTGCCAGGTCATCACAACACCACAGAGACCAGAGTCACTTAGCATTAGTACTAATCCTACTACTTATATAATGGGTATAACCGGCTACAGGCTACTGGTGCCAGGTCATCACAACACCACAGAGACCAGAGTCACTTAGCATTAGTACTAATCCTACTACTTAGATAATGGGTATAACCGGATTCAACTGCACATACAATTTAGGCAAAACAGTACCTGAGGGCTTAACCAGGGATATCGGGATTCCGGTTATGAGGAACGCTATCGTTAAATTACCCTTTGTATGCTCCGGTCCGACCTACCACTAAGATTGTTGATAGAAACAGAACAGTAGAAATATTATCTGTGGCTCCGGTCCGACCTACCACTAAGATTGTTGATAGAAACAGAACAGTAGAAATATTATCTGTGGCTATGGTCCAACCTACCACTAAGATTGTTGATAGAAACAGAACAGTAGAAATATTATCTGTGGCTGTGACTGAAAAATCTGGGCCTCTATAAAAATTACTTGCAAAAAGTGCAGATCCTGACGAGACGGAAATTTACAGACGATCCTAAATTTGCACTTACGAACATTTTAGTCGAACGAAGGTTAGTGAAACGGGCCCCTGATTCCTTCATGATAAAGAGCCAAAGCTTGTTTATCGTGATATCTGTGAATGAAAACACCTATGTTTATGGATATCGTAGAAAAGATACATGTGCCTTCATCATTTACGTCGACAGATACGACGCCGAGCTGATGGCCCTCGAGATTATGTCGTAATTCAAGCTTCTCATCCGCTACAAATACAGAACACCAGACTAGTGTCATCTAATATCAAGTTTATCAGGCTCGGCTCGGAAACATGAAGGAATTCTGAGGCGTGTTTCTGAGCCGAATCTAATGTGACTTGATATTCAGTTCATCAGTAGCCGATTTCACCAACATTGCAAAGTACACTTATCTAGCAAAGTATACTTTGAGGGAGAAACTTTCAATTTTAAGATCAATTTATTATGTTTTATTATACTGAATGTATTACATTATCACAGCCATTTTGGCTGTGATAATGTAATAAATTCAGTATAATAATTATGCATAGTTTTAATCATCAAATATATGCAATCGTTAGTTCTGTATGAAATAATGAATTTCGGAAAAATAAATGATTACTCCCCGAAAGTATACTTTTCTAGATAAGTATACTTTGCAATTTTGATGAAATCGGCTACTGGTGCCAGGTCATCACAACACCACAGAGACCAGAGTCACTTAGCATTAGTACTAATCCTACTACTTATATAATGGGTATAACCGGCTACAGGCTACTGATGCCAGGTCATCACAACACCACAGAGACCAGAGTCACTTAGCATTAGTACTAATCCTACTACTTATATAATGAGTATAACCGGCTACAGGCTACTGGTGCCAGGTCATCACAACACCACAGAGACCACAGATTAGTACTAATCCTACTACTTATATAATGAGCATAACCGGCTACAGGCTACTGGTGCCAGGTCATCACAACACCACAGAGACCAGTCACTTAGCATTAGTACTAATCCTACTAATTATATAATGGGTATAACCGGCTACAGGCTACTGGTGCCAGGTCATCACACCACAGAGACCAGAGTCACTTAGCATTAGTACTAATCCTACTACTTATATAATGGGTATAACCGGCTACAGGCTACTGGTGCCAGGTCATCACAACACCACAGAGACCAGAGTCACTTAGCATTAGTACTAATCCTACTACTTATATAATGGGTATAACCGGCTACAGGCTACTGGTGCCAGGTCATCACAACACCACAGAGACCAGAGTCACTTAGCATTAGTACTAATCCTACTACTTAGATAATGGGTATAACCGGATTCAACTGCACATACAATTTAGGCAAAACAGTACCTGAGGGCTTAACCAGGGATATCGGGATTCCGGTTATGAGGAACGCTATCGTTAAATTACCCTTTGTATGCTCGGTCCGACCTACCACTAAGATTGTTGATAGACAGAACAGTAGAAATATTATCTGTGGCTCCGGTCCGACCTACCACTAAGATTGTTGATAGAAACAGAACAGTAGAAATATTACTGTGGCTATGGTCCAACCTACCACTAAGATTGTTGATAGAAACAGAACAGTAGAAATATTATCTGTGGCTGTGACTGAAAAATCTGGGCCTCTATACAAATTACTTGCAAAAAGTGCAGATCCTGACGAGACGGAAATTTACAGACGATCCTAAATTTGCACTTACGAACATTTTAGTCGAACGAAGGTTAGTGAAACGGGCCCCTGATTCCTTCATGATAAAGAGCCAAAGCTTGTTTATCGTGATATCTGTGAATGAAAACACCTATGTTTATGGATATCGTAGAAAAGATACATGTGCCTTCATCATTTACGTCGACAGATACGACGCCGAGCTGATGGCCCTCGAGATTATGTCGTAATTCAAGCTTCTCATCCGCCCTACAAATACAGAACACCAGGCTAGTGTCATCTAATATCAAGTTTATCAGGCTCGGCTCGGAAACATGAAGGAATTCTGAGGCTTGTTTCTGAGCCGAATCTAATGTGACTTGATATTCAGTTCATCAGTAGCCGATTTCACCAACATTGCAAAGTACACTTATCTAGCAAAGTATACTTTGAGGGAGAAACTTTCAATTTTAAGATCAATTTATATGTTTTATTATACTGAATGTATTACATTATCACAGCCATTTTGGCTGTGATAATGTAATAAATTCAGTATAATAATTATGCATAGTTTTAATCATCAAATATAATCAATCGTTAGTTCTGTATGAAATAATGAATTTCGGAAAAATAAATGCATTACTCCCCGAAAGTATACTTTTCTAGATAAGTATACTTTGCAATTTTGATGAAATCGGCTACTGGTGCCAGGTCATCACAACACCACAGAGAACAGAGTCACTTAGCATTAGTACTAATCCTACTACTTATATAATGGGTATAACCGGCTACAGGCTACTGATGCCAGGTCATCACAACACCACAGAGACCAGAGTCACTTAGCATTAGTACTAATCCTACTACTTATATAATGAGTATAACCGGCTACAGGCTACTGGTGCCAGGTCATCACACCACAGAGACCAGAGATTAGTACTAATCCTACTACTTATATAATGAGTATAACCGGCTACAGGCTACTGGTGCCAGGTCATCACAACACCACAGAGACCAGAGTCACTTAGCATTAGTACTAATCCTACTACTTATATAATGGGTATAACCGGCTACAGGCTACTGATGCCAGGTCATCACAACACCACAGAGACCAGAGTCACTTAGCATTAGTACTAATCCTACTACTTATATAATGGGTATAACCCGATTCAACTGCCACATACAATTTAGGCAAAACAGTACCGGAGGGCTTAAGCAGGGATATCGGGATTCCGGTTATGAGGAACGCTATCATTAAATTACCCTTTGCATGCTCTGGTCCTACCACTAAGATTGTTGATAGAAACAGAACAGTAGCAATATTATTTGTGGCTATGGTCCGACCTACCACTAAGATTGTTGATAGAAACAGAACAGTACAATTATTATCTGTGGCTGTGGTCCGACCTACCACTAAGATTGTTGATAGAAACAGAACAGTAGAAATATTATCTGTGGCTATGGTCCGACTACCACTAAGATTGTTGTATAAAAATTACTTGCAAAAAGTGCAGATCCTGACGAGACGGAAATTTAAAGACGATCCTAAATTTGCACTTACAAACATTTTAGTGGAACGAAGGTTAATGAAACGGGCCCTGATTCCTTCATGATAAAGAGCCAAAACTTGTTTATTTCAAAGTTGTGACATCTGTGAATGAAAACAACCCTAAGTTTACGGACATCCTAGAAAAGATACATGTGCCGTCCTCATTATTGTCGACAGATACGACGCCGAGCTGATGGCCCTCGAGATTATGTCGTAATTCAAGCTTCTCATCCGCCCTACAAATACAGAACACCAGGCTCGTGTCATCTAATATCAAGTTTATCAGGCTCGGCTCGGAAACATGTAGGAATTCTGAAGCTTGTTTCTGAGCCGAATCTAATGTGACTTGATATTCAGTTCATCAGTAGCCGATTTCACCAACATTGCAAAGTACACTTATCTAACAAAGTATACTTTGAGGTAGTAATCATTTATTTTTTCTGAAATGCATTATTTCATATAGAACGAACGACTGCATATATTTGATGATTAAAAGCATGCATCATTATTATACTGAATTTATTACATTATCACAGCCATTTTGGCTGTGATAATGTAATAAATTCAGTATAACAAAAATTAATAAATTTCTCCTAAATTTGAAATTTTTTCCCTCAAAGTATACTTTGCTAGAAAAAATATACTTTGCAATTTTGATGAAATCGGAGAGCATCCGGCCAGTGTCTTGATATCAAGTTTATTACACAAGGTTAATCATGTTTATGACATGAGGTTATGACTTGACATTTCGAAGCAACTCGTAATTTCTAGGCTAGGCGAGGTGTTTCTACAGTGTCCGACACGTGCATTATCAGATGATGTTTCATGCTATAGAATGAGAAATGGCGTAGGTCATTTGCAATGCTGAAATGAACAAGAAACGAGGCAAAGCCACGAAGGCCAGGTTTTTTCCAAGCATAGACACTTTTTGTAGACTAGATGGCCGTGGCCTGCATGTCGCGCCTTGGGGCGAGGCATGGACACTAAAAAAAGAGATATAGTAGATTGATAAAGTTTAACCAAATAACTTTAAGCGGACACACGGACGTACGGACGTATGCCAAAATGCCGACTATATCATGCTTTCCGCAAGTGGACAATGATGATAAACACCCATGTGAAGTATGAAGCAGTTGCAGAGATATAGTACAGGAACAAACTTTAACAAAAAAAATCAAAGTAATTTGACCTTGACATTGGGCACAGGGGCCGCACGGTTGGGGGGTAGAATGAAAATATGGATGATGATAAACACCCATGTGAAGTTTCAAGGTAATGGGCGAAGCAGTTGCAGAGATATAGTATAACCAAAAACGTTAACCAACAAACTTTAACCAGACGTAAGTTAAAAAGTTAACGTTGAAAATGGCTAAGTCAATTGCGTAGAAATAATAGGTTGAGGTAAAAAAAATGGTCACATGTTGGATAGTTGTATGTGGTAGGCACCCCTTGGTTATGAAGCTGTGAAAGTTTGGTGGTCCTAGGTGGTACAGTACCAAAGAAATGGACTTAAACACAAAAACTTAACATTGAAAATGGCTAAGTCGACTGTTGGTCCTATGTGGTACAGTAACAAAGAAATGGAC
Organism: Conchocele bisecta; assembly: GCA_029237695.1. Taxonomy (NCBI): domain Eukaryota; kingdom Metazoa; phylum Mollusca; class Bivalvia; order Lucinida; family Thyasiridae; genus Conchocele; species Conchocele bisecta. The sequence continues at coordinate 29,848 of JAQRGA010000096.1, read as the reverse complement.
TAAAACACGAAGAAAACTTAACATTTATTGTTGACGCCGCCCGCCACCCGCCGCCCGTCCGGCTTTCGCCAATCCAATAGCCTGTTGTTTTTTTTCAAAAAAAAAAAACCTGGCTAAAAATCACTCGTCCAATACACAGTCCCTTAGGCCAACATTAAAAATATATTTGTTTCCCCATCCACTACCCGGTCATATAGGGGTGGGTAGGTCGGTAGGGGAAATATTTTTTTTATTCTAAATAATATTCTATTTTATGTTATTTTTTTTGTGATAGAATATTTTCCCTACCCAACAAGCCAACATTTATTTTATTTCTGATAATTTTGGTGGGTAGGTAGCGGGAGGGGAAACAATTAAAATATTATGTTTGGCCCTATGCGTACCCAGCTCTCAGCACAAGACACAAATGTGGCTGTGACTGGAGAAATGGGGCTTATAGGATATGTAACCAGTGTGCATGTAGCCCCTGATAATCTATATTCCTTGTTAGAAGCAGAACCGCTGTTTCATTTATGGAATGGCGATGGAGATAGTGCCAATGCACAGGCTGATCTACACATGGTACACTGATCACACAACCTATAAATCACCCATAGCTCCAGATAAGGTGTGTATTGGTGTATTTTACGCAGTTATTTTAGCTGAATTTGAATTGATTATCAAAAGTGGGAGTACAAAATACTCACAGCAATGTGAAATACGCATTGATTTTCAAACTGAGTCGTAGAAATACTGTAATAAGTTGAAAATTTATTACCTGAGCTCAAAAAGCAAACATAATAAGTGATTTTTTTTATTTATCATTTAAAATTACACCCCTATTTAATAAGGAAGAAAATTAATAAAAGTAAAATACGCATTGAATATGAAATCTGGGGGTATAATGCGCTTTTGACACAAAACTTATCTGGAGCCCGGAGCACCATTCCTCCAGTGACGGCCACAAATGAATGCAAGCACTCACCATCTCCACACCTTCACTTTGTCATCGATACCGCCGGTGATGATATTCTCTGTGTTGTCCTTCGTTGTGCCCCACGCACACGCCCAGATGCTATCGTCATGAGCTATAAAACAGTAGCCTATTTCACCAACATGGCAAAGTATACTTATCTAGAAAAGTATACTTTGAGGGAGAAATTTTCAATTTTAGGATAAGCTTATTAAATTTTATTGTACTGAATTTATTACATTATCACAGCCATTTTGGCTGTGATAATGTAATAAATTCAGTATAATAATTCCGTATACTTTGAACCATCAAATGTATGCAGTGGTTGGTTTTATATGAAATGAATGCATTTTGGAAAAAAATAAATGATTACTCCTCAAAGTATACTTTGCTACATGTAGATAAGTACTTTCAAAATTTTTAAATTTTTATGAAATCGGCTACAGGTGTGAAATTTACAATCACCCACCGTGACCCATATATTTTACTACTCAAAAAAATATTAGTATTATAAAAGTAAAACAAACTAGATTTGTCAGTAAGCGGGGGCTTACGGAATACCTCCCCCCCGCGTCAGCCCTGACCTAGAATGAATTCCAGCTCGCATACTATCATTTTCAGATAAAAGACTATGTCAGCACATATGGAGAGTGCGATGGTGGTTCCAGTTGAAAAAAGCAAACTAGACATTCTAAGTTCGTGACCTTGACCCCTGGCATAAATGGGGGTCGTAGGTTTGTTGCAGAATGATGTATGAGTGTCAGTGAGTGAGTGAGTGAATAGGGTTTAACGTCCGCTTTTCTTAACCTATCTAGTTATACCTCCCCCCTCCAGTATACCCCCCCCCCACCACAACGTTGCGTTGTGGGAGGGTTATACTGGAGTCAGCTTGTCCGTCCGTCCGTCCGTCCGTCCGTCCGTCCGTCCGTCCGTCCGTCCGTGTTTCCGTCCGTCACAAAACTTAACAATTGTAAATTTCCTTTTAACTTCTCTTTCCCTTTGCGGAAATCTTTCATGTTTTACACCCCTTCTCCGCATTTTTTTTTTTCTTTTTTCATGGTTTTTTTTTTTTTAACACCCCTTCTCCGACACTCATACATCATTCTGCAACAAACCTACGACCCCCATTTATGCCAGGGCTCAAGGTCACGGACTTATAAACTTAGAAAAAAAACTAAAACTTAACAAATGTAAATTTCCTTATAACTTCTCTTTCCCTTTGCGGAATGCAGTGATATTTTACCCGGCTCTTCTCTGACACTCATACGGCACCGGGGCGGGATCAACTGATCCTGAAAATAGTGCTGCAGTAGCCATTGCTTGTCGTAAAAGGCGACTAAACTGGCTTAACGATTGGGTTCATACTTTCCGGAACCCACTATACCGGATTTGGCCCTCATGTAAATTTTTGGCTTTTTTGTATGTGAGAGTTGAGTCAGGCTATGCCCCATATATAAAAGTAAGATTAGCGCTAATCCTATTACTTTTAGGGATGGGATAAATGATGCTGGTGTGGCGAGGGCCTGGCACCAGATCAGGTTGTTCTAATTTCAGGACTGAATATATATTTTGATTGTAAATATTGAGTTCTGAAGTTGGGATTTACCCCCCTCGGACAGGTGGATACGGGACACGACCCCGTTGACCCGTCTGCGTGTAGACTCCCTGAGGATTGTACCTCTATGTCAGAAAAGCGGACGTTAAACCCTATTCACTCACTCACTCACTGACACTCATACATCATTCTGCAACAAACCTACGACCCCCATTTATGTCAGGGATCAAGGTCACGAACTTAGAATGTCTAGTTTGCTTTTTTCAACTGGAACCACCATCGCACTCTCCATATGTGCTGACATAGTCTTTTATCTGAAAATGATAGTATGCGAGCTGGAATTCATTCTAAGGTCAGGGCTGACGTGGGGGGGGGGGGTGGGGGGGGGGGGGGGTATTCCGTAAGCCCCCGCTTACTGACAAATCTAGTTTGTTTTACTTTTATAATACTAATATTTTTTTGAGTAGTAAAATATATGGGTCACGGTGGGTGATTGTAAATTTCACACCTGTAGCCGATTTCATAAAAATTTCAAAGTATACTTATCTACATGTAGCAAAGTATACTTTGAGGGAGTAATCATTTATTTTTTTCCAAAATGCATCATTTCATATAAAACCAACCACTGCATACATTTGATGGTTCAAAGTATACGGAATTATTATACTGAATTTATTACATTATCACAGCCAAAATGGCTGTGATAATGTAATAAATTCAGTACAATAAAATTTAATAAGCTTATCCTAAAATTGAAAATTTCTCCCTCAAAGTATTCTTTTCTAGATAAGTATACTTTGCCATGTTGGTGAAATAGGCTACTGTTTTATAGCTCATGACGATAGCATCTGGGCGTGTGCGTGGGGCACAATGAAGGACAACACAGAGAATATCATCACCGGCGGTATCGATGACAAAGTGAAGGTGTGGAGATGGTGAGTGCTTGCATTCATTTGTGGCCGTCACTGGAGGAATGGTGCTCCGAGCTCCAGATAAGTTTTGTGTCAAAAGCGTATTATACCCCCAGATTTCATATTCAATGCGTATTTTACTTTTATTAATTTTCTTCCTTATTAAATAGGGGATAAATGATAAATAAAAAAAATCACTTATTTTAATGTTTGCTTTTTGCAGCTCAGGTAAGTAAATTTTCAACTTATTACAGTATTTCTACGACTCAGTTTGAAAATCAATGCGTATTTCACATTGCTGTGAGTATTTTGTACTCCCACTTTTGATAATCAATTCAAATTCAGCTAAAATAACTGCGTAAAATACACCAATACACACCTTATCTGGAGCTATGGGTGATTATAGGTTGTGTGATCAGTGTACCATGGTGTAGATCAGCCTGTGCATTGGCACTATCTGCCATTCCATAAATGAAACAGCGGTTCTGCTTCTAACAAGGAATATAGATTATCAGGGGCTACATGCACACTGGTTACATATCCTATAAGCCCCATTTCTCCAGTCACAGCCACATTTGTGTCTTGTGCTGAGAGCTGGGTACGCATAAGGCCAAACATAATATTTTAATTGTTTCCCCTCCCGCTACCTACCCACCAAAATTATCAGAAATAAAATAAATGTTGGCTCGTTGGGTAGGGAAAATATTCTATCACAAAAAAAATAACATAAAATAGAATATTATTTAGAATAAAAAAAATATTTTCCCTACCGACCTACCCACCCCTATATGACCCGGGTAGTGGATGGGGAAACAAATATATTTTTAATGTTGGCCTAAGGGACTGTGTATTGGACGAGTGATTTTTAGCCAGGTTTTTTTTTTTTGAAAAAAAAACAACAGGCTATTGGATTGGCGAAAGCCGGACGGGCGGCGGGTGGCGGGCGGCGTCAACAATCAATGTTAAGTTTTGTTCGTGTTTTCGTCCATTTCTTTGTTACTGTACCACATAGGACCAACAGTCGACTTAGCCATTTTCAATGTTAAGTTTTTGTGTTTAAGTCCATTTCTTTGGTACTGTACCACCTAGGACCACCAAACTTTCACAGTTTCATAACCAAGGGGTGCCTACCACATACAACTATCCAACATGTGACCATTTTTTTTACCTCAACCTATTATTTCTACGCAATTGACTTAGCCATTTTCAACGTTAACTTTTTAACTTACGTCTGGTTAAAGTTTGTTGGTTAACGTTTTTGGTTATACTATATCTCTGCAACTGCTTCGCCCATTACCTTGAAACTTCACATGGGTGTTTATCATCATCCATATTTTCATTCTACCCCCCAACCGTGCGGCCCCTGTGCCCAATGTCAAGGTCAAATTACTTTGATTTTTTTTGTTAAAGTTTGTTCCTGTACTATATCTCTGCAACTGCTTCACCCATTACCTTGATACTTCACATGGGTGTTTATCATCATTGTCCACTTGCGGAAAGCATGATATAGTCGGCATTTTGGCATACGTCCGTGTGTCCCGCTTAAAGTTTTTTGGTTAAACTTTATCAATCTACTATATCTCTTTTTTTAGTGTCCATGCCTCGCCCCAAGGCGCGACATGCAGGCCACGGCCATCTAGTCTACAAAAAGTGTCTATGCTTGGAAAAAACCTGGCCTTCGTGGCTTTGCCTCGTTTCTTGTTCATTTCAGCATTGCAAATGACCTACGCCATTTCTCATTCTATAGCATGAAACATCATCTGATAATGCACGTGTCGGACACTGTAGAAACACCTCGCCTAGCCTAGAAATTACGAGTTGCTTCGAAATGTCAAGTCATAACCTCATGTCATAAACATGATTAACCTTGTGTAATAAACTTGATATCAAGACACTGGCCGGATGCTCTCTGCTGATATTTGAAATTATCATACTCGGCTTGGAATCGGCCTTGCCTGTAGCCGATTTCATCAAAATTGCAAAGTATATTTTTTCTAGCAAAGTATACTTTGAGGGAAAAAATTTCAATTTTAGGAGAAATTTATTAATTTTTATTATACTGAATTTATTACATTATCACAGCCAAAATGGCTGTGATAAATGTAATAAATTCAGTATAATAATGATGCATGCTTTTAATCATCAAATATATGCAGTCGTTCGTTCTATATGAAATAATGCATTTCAGAAAAAATAAATGATTACTACCTCAAAGTATACTTTGTTAGATAAGTGTACTTTGCAATGTTGGTGAAATCGGCTACTGATGAACTGAATATCAAGTCACATTAGATTCGGCTCAGAAACAAGCTTCAGAATTCCTACATGTTTCCGAGCCGAGCCTGATAAACTTGATATTAGATGACACGAGCCTGGTGTTCTGTATTTGTAGGGCGGATGAGAAGCTTGAATTACGACATAATCTCGACGGCCATCAGCTCGGCGTCGTATCTGTCGACATAAATGAGGACGGCACATGTATCTTTTCTACGATGTCCGTAAACTTGGGTGTTTTCATTCACAGATGTCACAACTTTGAAATAAACAAGTTTTGGCTCTTTATCATGAAGGAATCAGGGGCCCGTTTCATTAACCTTCGTTCCACTAAAATGTTTATAAGTGCAAATTTAGGATCGTCTTTAAATTTCCGTCTCGTCAGGATCTGCACTTTTTGCAAGTAATTTTTATACAACAATCTTAGTGGTAGGTCGGACCATAGCCACAGATAATATTTCTACTGTTCTGTTTCTATCAACAATCTTAGTGGTAGGTCGGACCACAGCCACAGATAATAATTGTACTGTTCTGTTTCTATCAACAATCTTAGTGGTAGGTCGGACCATAGCCACAGATAATATTGCTACTGTTCTGTTTCTATCAACAATCTTAGTGGTAGGACCAGAGCATGCAAAGGGTAATTTAATGATAGCGTTCCTCATAACCGGAATCCCGATATCCCTTCTTAAGCCCTCCGGTACTGTTTTGCCTAAATTGTATGTGGCAGTTGAATCGGGTTATACCCATTATATAAGTAGTAGGATTAGTACTAATGCTAAGTGACTGGTCTCTGTGGTGTTGTGATGACCTGGCACCAGTAGCCTGTAGCCGGTTATACTCATTATATAATTAGTAGGATTAGTACTAATCTCTGGTCTCTGTGGTGTTGTGATGACCTGGCACCAGTAGCCTGTAGCCGGTTATACTCATTATATAAGTAGTAGGATTAGTACTAATGCTAAGTGACTCTGGTCTCTGTGGTGTTGTGATGACCTGGCACCAGTAGCCGATTTCATCAAAATTGCAAAGTATACTTATCTAGAAAAGTATACTTTCGGGGAGTAATCATTTATTTTTCCGAAATGCATTATTTCATACAGAACTAACGATTGCATATATTTGATGATTAAAACTATGCATAATTATTATACTGAATTTATTACATTATCACAGCCAAAATGGCTGTGATAATGTAATACATTCAGTATAATAAAACATAATAAATTGATCTTAAAATTGAAAGTTTCTCCCTCAAAGTATACTTTGCTAGATAAGTGTACTTTGCAATGTTTGTGAAATCGGCTACTGATGAACTGAATATCAAGTCACATTAGATTCGGCTCAGAAACAAGCCTCAGAATTCCTTCATGTTTCCGAGCCGAGCCTGATAAACTTGATATTAGATGACACTAGCCTGGTGTTCTGTATTTGTAGGGCGGATGAGAAGCTTGAATTACGACATAATCTCGAGGGCCATCAGCTCGGCGTCGTATCTGTCGACGTAAATGATGAAGGCACATGTATCTTTTCTACGATATCCATAAACATGGGTGTTTTCATTCACAGATATCACGATAAACAAGCTTTGGCTCTTTATCATGAAGGAATCAGGGGCCCGTTTCACTAACCTTCGTTCGACTAAAATGTTCGTAAGTGCAAATTTAGGATCGTCTGTAAATTTCCGTCTCGTCAGGATCTGCACTTTTTGCAAGTAATTTTTATAGAGGCCCAGATTTTTCAGTCACAGCCACAGATAATATTTTCTACTGTTCTGTTTTCTATCAACAATCTTAGTGTAGGTTGGACCATAGCCACAGATAATATTTCTACTGTTCTGTTTCTATCAACAATCTTAGTGGTAGGTCGGACCGGAGCATACAAAGGGTAATTTAACGATAGCGTTCCTCATAACCGGAATCCCTATTCCCTGGTTAAGCCCTCAGGTACTGTTTTGCCTAAAGTGTATGTGCAGTTGAATCCGGTTATACCCATTATATAAGTAGTAGGATTAGTACTAATGCTAAGTGACTCTGGTCTCTGTGGTGTTGTGATGACCTGGCACCAGTAGCTGTAGCCGGTTTATACCCATTATATAATGTAGTAGGATTAGTACTAATGCTAAGTGACTCTGGTCTCTGTGGTGTTGTGTGACCTGCACCAGTAGCATGTAGCCGGTTATACCCATTATATAAGTAGTAGGATTAGTACTAATGCTAAGTGACTCTGGTCTCTGTGGTGTTGTGATGACCTGGCACCAGTAGCCTGTAGCCGGTTATACCCATTATAATAAGTAGTGGAGGATTAGTACTAATGCTAAGTGACTGGTCTCTGTGGTGTTGTGATGACCTGGCACCAGTAGCCTGTAGCCGGTTATGCTCATTATATAAGTAGTAGGATTAGTACTAATCTCTGGTCTCTGTGGTGTTGTGATGACCTGGCACCAGTAGCCTGTAGCCGGTTATACTCATTATAAAGTAGTAGGATTAGTACTAATGCTAAAGTGACTCTGGTCTCTGTGGTTGTTGTGATGACCTGGCATCAGTAGCCTGTAGCCGGTTTATACCCATTATATAAGTAGTAGGATTAGTACTAATGCTAAGTGACTCTGGTCTGTGGTGTTGTGATGACTGGCACCAGTAGCGATTTCATCAAAATTGCAAAGTATACTTATCTAGAAAAGTATACTTTCAGGGAGTAATCATTTATTTTTCCGAAATGCATTATTTCATACAGAACTAACGATTGCATATATTTGATGATTAAAACTATGCATAATTATTATACTGAATTTATTACATTATCACAGCCAAAATGGCTGTGATAATGTAATACATTCAGTATAATAAAACATAATAAATTGATCTTAAAATTGAAAGTTTCTCCCTCAAAGTATACTTTGCTAGATAAGTGTACTTTGCAATGTTGGTGAAATCGGCTACTGATGAACTGAATATCAAGTCCCATTAGACTCGGCTCAGAAACAAGCCTCAGAATTCCTTCATGTTTCCGAGCCGAGCCTGATAAACTTGATATTAGATGACACTAGCCTGGTGTTCTGTATTTGTAGGGCGGATGAGAAGCTTGAATTACGACATAATCTCGAGGGCCATCAGCTTGGCGTCGTATCTGTCGACATAAATGAAGTAGTATAGAGGGAGTCAAAATGATACCACCTACGGTGGTATCATTTATAACCCTCTATACTACTCCCACCACCCCCAAAAAATCAAAAAATTAGTTAACGAGGAAATTGTCCCACCAACCACGAAAAATTCAAAATTGGTGTCATAAATACATCATGTTGTTTTCACGTCCAATTGAACAGATAAATTTAATAGGTTATAATAAAATATTATAACAAAATGAATAATAAAATACACAACGAATTGGACGTTTGTAATGACTTGGATGAAGCATTTTACGCTGTTGTTTCTACAGTATTAAAACACGGTAAAATGACAATACTATGTGGTATCGAATACATGAAATATCAGCGTAATTTATTACGCTGCGATAAAAACGTTGCATTTACAATATTAAACCGGCAATTATTTCGCCGGTATAAGTATCAAATTTATGTAATGAAGCGACTAAATAGGATCGGAGAAACACTACCGAAACATTATCAAACTAATTTTATAAAACAGTTTAAAATCAAAGATTCGTTGACGGATATGCGTTTCTACGATATCACTTTTAACGAAGAAATTGGAAAATTATTAGAAGAAATTGAAAATTATTGAACAGAAAAAAAAACAACCATTAGATAAAATGGATAATACAATACAATTGGAATTGAAAATTTTTAATAACTGTGTTGAAGAACTTTACGAAGAATACGGGGGTTATAGTCCTATATATAAATTCTATAAAATGAGAACACTAGGCGATATCGAATACATGAAATATCAGTGTAATTTATTACGCTCCGATAAAAACGTTGCATTTACAATATTATACCGACAATTATGTCAACTATACAAGGGGCAAATACAAACATTAAGACGGATAGTGCGTATCGGATATGAAACTAAGGTGCATTATATAAAATTGTTAAAACCAAACGATTCGTTTACGAATATACATTTCTACGATATCGCTTATAAAGAAATTGAAAAAATTATTATTGAACAGCAATGTTGATGCTAAGACAAATAACATCATGACAACGGTCGGAGTTGTCTGCTCATTTTTTTTGTAAACTGGTAATTTATTTTTCATCAACCTCAAGGAGGCCGAGTTGTCTGCCCATTTCAAGCGGTCGGACTCCGAACGCCGTTGTCAAGCAGTTGTTTACCATAGCGACCACATTTGTAGGGATAGAAATAAATAAATAAAAATGTTTAGCTCCAACCGCGGCGCGAACCCACGACCCTCGTCTCTATAGAGTATCTCCTTAACCCACACGACCATGTAGGCTGTTATGATAAACATTACCTAGTGTTGTACAATTATCAATTACACGGGTTATGAACCATGCGTAAATTGATAGCCAAGGTAAACAGAGCCGAGTGTATCAATTACACAGACGGTGTGTACAGTGTAATCCTCGACTGAATTTATAATTCTCAGTGAAAAACATATGTTGTATAGGTATGTAAATTTGTTTACTGCACCAATATAATTTTGAAAAAATTAGGAAAATTATAAAATTAAGAAAATTAGAAAATTAATTTTTTTTTTTTTTTTTTAAATTATTTTATAATGGTGCTGTAACATTTCCTCCGACTTTATTTCCAAGTTTTACCCTAAATTTATCCCAATCAGTACACTCAATTTTGGGCATGGTGGCGCGCGCCTTGATCCTTATATCATTTTTTAATTCTTCATATCTCCCCATTTCTTCCACCACGGATTCAAACTCTAAATTTGATATTTTCTTATCGGCCAACGCTTTGGACACCATAACGTCGATGCTATTTTTCTTAGACCTAGCGAGAACGGATATTCTATCATGTTTTCTACTCTTTTTTTCTCGAGTTTTCCACCCACCGCCCTAATTACCATACACAGCAACCCAGAAACGGCCGACACCGCACATAAAATCCCCGCTACAGGAACTGTTATAATGGTGGATATAGTTGCAGCTGTCCCCGCCCCGCACAACACAGAAACACTTGCCATAACCGTACTAGATGCTTCAGCTATGTTTGCCGCGCGCTTATATTTTTTAGCGTGTCTTTTTCTATTTGCACATTCTCTAACTAAAATATCCTGCATAGCGACGATATTATTCAACCTAAAATCTGAACTTCTTTCGTTAATTGGATACAGTGTTGGTGGAGTGGTATTGAGAGTTGGATACAGTGTTGGTGGATCGGTATTGACAATTGGAAGCGGTGATTCGTTCATATTTAAATTTTAGTTCAATATATTAGTATTTACACAATAAGTTCAATTAACAATGAGACAATAGTGGAAGAACTCTCTGGTTCACCGATTTTCGTAACAAAGTTAATAACACTACCTTGGGAAAGTCTAATTCGATCATCACCGGCAAACGAAACCACCGTCGAAATATCTGCAGAGATTTTGGTGACTCCAACCCCCCGTTCTTTCCCATCTACTACAATATTTATCGCGACCGCGCCCACAGGTTTACCATTAGCATTAACCGAGCAGACCGCCATTTGGACAACTTCACCTGCAGCTGTCATAGTGTATCCCCCATATTTATTACTCGCTTTGGCACCGAACGAATATTCATAGTGCCCCTCAACCAATGGGCCCCGCTTCTCAGCCCAAACTGTTATGACACGTTTTGGCGTTTTCATTGTTTTCACTATTCCGGCAAGCGCATTGTTTGCGTTATATGCCTCAGTACGAATCTTATAAGAGGCCTCCTCAAGAGCTTTGGTCGCGGCTATACGATCATGTTTCAGTTTATCGGTTATCTTTTCGTCTAGTTCGGTAAGTGCCGCTTCTCTGCTGAGAGAGTCCTCTAAGCGCAACGCATCATAAGCCTCCGTAATGGTAGCCTGGTGGCCTTCTAAGTCTTTATCAATACCCGACCGGGTCTCTTTTTGAAATTCAGTTATTTTTTCATCTAGTTCAGCAACCGCCGCTTCTCTGGTGAGAGAGTCCTCTGAGCGCAACACCTCATAAGCCTTCGCAAGGGCTGCCTTGTGGTCTTCTCGGACCCCCTCAACACCCGACCGGGCCTCTTTTTGAAATTCGGTTATTTTTTCATCTAGTTCAGTAAGTGTCGCTTCTCTGTTGATAGAGTCCTCTAAGAGCAACACCCTATAAGCCTCCGTAATATCCGCCTGGTGGTCTTCTAGGGCTTTCTCAATACCCGTTCGGACTCCATCAAGATCAAACCGGGTCTCTTTTTTAAATTCGGTTATTTTTTCATATAGGTCAGTAAGTGCCGCTTCTCTGTTGATAGAGTCCTCTGAGCGTAACGCCCCATAAGCCTCCGCAATGGCCTCTTTGTGTCTTCTCGGACCCCCTCACCCCCGACCTGGTCTCTTTCAGAAATTCGGCTATTTTTTCCATCTAGTTCGGTAAGTGTCGCTTCTTGCTGTGAGAGTTCTCTAAGCGCAACGCATCATAAGCCTCCGCAATGGCCTCTACAAGGTTCGACTGGTGGTCTTCTCGGACTTTATCAATACCCGACCGGGTCTCTTTTCGAAATTTGGTTATTTTTTTATCTAGTTCAGTAAGTGTCCGCTTCTCTGATGAGAGAGTCCTCTGAGCGCAACACCTCATAAGCCTTCGTAAGGTCCGCCTGGTGGTCTTCTCGTGCTTTCTCAATACCCGACGTGGCCTCATTTCGAAAATCGATTATTTTTCCCGTCTAATTCAGCAAGTGTAGCTTCTTTGCTGAGAGAGTCTTCTAAGCGCAACGCATCATAAACCTCCGTAATGTCAGCCTTGCGGTCTTCTCGGGCTTTATCAATCCCCAACCGGGCCTCTTTCTAAATTTGGTTATTTTTTTACCTAGTTCGTTTAGTTCCGTATGCGTTTTCTTCACGACTTTGTGTATTCACAGCCAGGGCATATTCTCTAAGTTGTGATAGTAGACTCTTGTGAATCTCGTCCGTGGCCCTCGATATAGTTCTATTGATCAAGCCTTTGTTTTTTGGGTAGTTAAAAGTCGCCCTCTGTCGGGATGAATCCCCCTTCTGCAGGTTCCAAATTATTTGAATTTGTCACCCAATCGGAAGAACTACCTGGTCCGTATATACTCATAATGTTTGATAATATATATTACGAACATGCGTTTAATTCTAAATAATTAATTTGAAATTTCTAGGACTACCGAAATCGGGTAATCGTTCTTCAACTCTCGCCCTTTATCATCAAGAATATAAATCTTCAACTCGTGGATGTGTCCCGATTCCAAAACTTTCATCTCTGGGTGTGGGAAGTCTAAGGTTACAGTCTCGCCATAGAAACAATCGCTGGCGGGCACAGTTTTCAGTAATGTGCTGGGGGATCCGTCTATCGTGTTGTACGATGTGTTCACCCGATCCAGGTGTACCCTGAGAGTTTTTGTGAAGGCGAAGTTTACTGGGGTATCGCCGTGGTAATAACCCACGGGGAAGACAAAGTGCAACGGGTACATTCGCCCTTCATCCTCGTTGTAAGGGGGTGCAAATTTAAATCCTAACATTGAGGCCAACCCCGGAGTGATCTTTATTTTTTTATCAACGGACAATGTCGCAATCCCCGTGGCTTTTGAGACTGTGAGAGTGACATTATCAGGCATATTCCTTGCGATTAAAACTTGGACATCTCTGACACCCCAAAGGCCGGGAGGTAATACGACAGCTGATTCCCGAAAGCGTCTCTCTACTTCTGCAGGACTATCGGCGGTCTCTAGATCTACACCATCTACGGAAAAGATAACCTCTGGCCGTTCTATTGAGTTGATCTCCTTATACAGTTCAATGTTTTTCCACCCAACCGTGAAGGTGATTGATCTAAGGCCTACACGGCGTTTTCCACAGCAGTTGTCTATTAATTTTTGAAGTTCACAACTCCCTTTTTGAACATTAGTGATAGTAGCAAACATAATAATATATTTCAATGGATACCAAAGCATTTAGCTTTAACTCTAATGTAAAGTACGCGGTCGGGGGTAAATACACGCAAAAAGACGTTGTTAACCGCCTTGTACACCAAACCGTAACGGTTAGACCGGACAGTGGCTTTGTCACCAACTTCCCTAACATCTTTGAACAATATAGGCTGCCCAAGATTACTACGATGGAGGTGGTAAACGGGTGGAAAGCAACACCGATGCAGTTTTGGCAGAACCAAATAAATTTCGCTGTATGGTGCGCAACAGCCGGGTGTGGAGTTTCATATAAAGACCATCTGACATCCAAGAATGTCATGCTCCGAAGTGTCTACAACTTTCACACGTATTATACTATTAGGAGGATTCTCAAAGAACTAGGTATTTCACTACCTCAAGACGACGCTGGGATCCCATTTCCAACTTTAACGCATACGACCGTATGGCCTTTGAAAAACTGTGTAACGAATTTAACGTTTCAAAAGACGCGGACTGGAGACAGAAAGCATTTCCTACCAGCACCGGCCTCGGGGACGTTCTCATTCGGGGCCAGTCCGGGAATTGGACGCAGACTGATTTTAGACACGATCACTCCGGTGACCACATCGTCAGTCGGAACGCCGGGAATTTTGACCCCGCGACGATGACATTCGGGCCGGAAGTGTCTGGAGGTCGGCACTGTGGCGTGTTTTCTTGTAAAATGTTACCTCCGAAACGGGCTCACGTCGATTACATACAGCAGGCTGCTGAGGTTCAGGACGCGTGGGGTACATTTATGTTAGATACGGGTCTAGGGTTCACGAAGTCCGGGGTTACTCGCGTCAACGACTCCATTCGCACGTACGTCTGGGCCATCCTCGGCGCACAGAAGCAAACTCGCAGTTCTATACTGGGCACGGGAACAGCGTTTGATGCACAAAAACAATTCTTGGCACTTGTAGAGGACGCCATCTCAGCTAGGGTGGACCTGGAGAAGGCGATCCAGAATTATCAAGACGTTTTACAGAATGCCAGCACCCCAGTAGACTATGTATTTGGAATAGGTCTTTATATGGCGCCGAGCAATATGATACTACGAGACGACCCGGTTGACGGTTACAATAACATAATCGATCGTAATCGCCACCGCCAATCAAAAAAAATCGGCCACAACGGTAACGTGAACACGGATATCATCAAGCGCACCCCCAACATGATCGGGTTCAACAGTGGAACCGATTTCATAAAACACAAAATGGATACACCTTCCCCAATTCGTAAATTGAACCCAGTACCCCCAATTCGTAAATTGGATGCACCATCGAGCAGACCAATCGCGATTGGAGAAACACCAATCATCAACAATGTTGAAATTGGAAGCACAACACACGAGGAGGAGAAATTAGGGCTCGTCATCGCCCTCGTGGCGATCGGATTATTTACGCTTTGGTTGTAGGAACTCTCTGGCAGAGAATAATAGGAGACCGGCGATTGCCACGATTAAAGCCCACGTATTATTGGTGAGCCATCCGACCGTTTTTGATAATATAGATAGCAAGTAAGAAACGATACTTCCGATCAGTCCAGGTAGTGCGGCAGCCACCTTTCCAGCTAATTTAGCTAGAAGATTGGCGAGGGCTTTTAGTTGTTTTTTTACCCACTCCTTAGCTCCACCGGATGGAGCGGGTGCTGGTGCTGATACTGGCGCGGGTGGTGGCGCCGCACCACCAGTGAAAGCTAGAACTATGGTCGATATAGTCATGCCAATAGCAACGAGGATGCTTGCTATCGTGACGCCTGCTCTCTGAACAGAGTGCGAAGACGCTCACCGAGTGTCGTCTCCTCGTGCAGGACTCGAGATTGATTCGCGGATCCGACTTATTTGTGTGGCGAGAGCCTCACGGTTAGCCGAGGCGGCCTCCAAGTGAGCTTCTCTTTCATCCCCAGCAAAGACCGCAGTCGTTCGGCGATCCGCTCGGTAGATTCTCTATCGTCACCGGCTTCCTCCAGTTTTCTTTCTTCTAGCGCGATATGTTCATCCAGCGCCGTGAGTTTGGAGAGGTTAAGGACCAGTTCGCCCCGGACCGTTTGTAGAGCCTTATCGAGTCCACGGAGTTCTCGAAGAGGTAACGGTGGGTCATCGTTGAGTATTTCCCCCAATTGTGATTGGACGCTGAACGTGGTCTCCATCGTGTTAATAACGTCGGTGGCTATTTGAGGGACCTCGCTGAGATCGACCGTTTCTATCGCGGTGGCCGTCTTCGCCATTGTTTTATCGGTGTCCTGTAGGGCCTCTACAGCGCGGGCCGGTATAATTGTTTTACCCCTCTTCCAATCCGTGAAGCCTAGTTCGTTCTTTATGATTTCGCCACCGCCCCGGTTTCCTGCAATGGTGTTTAGCGATAGGGGTTTTCCGGTCCTCATGTTGACTAATGGGAGATTTAGTGCTGCTCTTAGTCGCAATCTACCGTTCATATCAAATTTGAACTTGGAGTAGTCGCGACCGACAGAGGGGACCAGACCTTTTTCTGCTGCCAAATTGTTGTAGTAGTCGTTTACAGCTCCCTCAAGTAATTCCTGACTTTGACTAGTGGTAACGCCACCCAATTGTGATTGGATTGGAACTGGAGTTTCTATGGTGGGTGTCGTGAGGGAATCCTCGAAATTATCATCATCACCATCGAGGTAATCGTCTCTTCCGATTTCATCCATGTCAACATTGTAATCAGCCATATTTATAATTTCCTTAAAATTAATTATGTATTAAAGACAAAACAATACAGGTTTAATAGTTTCAATAAAATTAATTATGTCTTCGAGTCAATACGGTCGCAAACTCAATCCATACCGCAGACTGCGTGAGCCCCTCGGGGCAAAAGGCGTGAGACAGAGTGTCGTTATTACGAACAACCCATCGACGATCGACCAGAACCAGCAGCTCTTAGTCCGCTTCCCCAACCTCGGAGCTAACGACGTCATTGTTCCGGGTACTGTTCGCCTCGCTTTCACTATTTCACTAACATCGACGGACGCGGACCGAACCGTCGTTCAGAACTTGGGTCGCGCCATAGTCAAGAAGACCATGATAAAGATTTCTGGTAATGAGGTGATGTCGATCGATGACAGCGACGTCTACCATTGTTACCAGGACCTGTGGAAGACGGCACAAGAGCGTGAAAACGCTGTCTATCAGGGTATTGACACCAGCAAAAATAAGAATGTAACCAAACTTAGAATCGGGGCTGCTAACAAGGCAGATAACAACGCGAGTGACAACGCGGTCGCGGGCGCTTACGGCAACCGCTTCTACATCCCGCTCGACTTTGAGTTGCTAGAGAGTCACATGCCCTACTATCAGAGTGCTTTGGCTGACCACCTCGAATACGAACTAACGTTCAACGACTACGGCCGAGTTCTCATAGCCACCGACCAGTTATCGACGTATACGATCGATAATGTTTCCCTGGAGTACGACATGGTCACGATGCCCGAACTCGCGCGATTGATCAGAACCCAGTACGCGGGCGCGTTGCCATACTTTACGACCGAGTTCTTCGCCATCGCAAGATGCCGAAAGACAAAAGCGACACATTGTGGAATATTAATGTCAACGTACCCGCCCGCTCGATGAAAGTATACTGAGTTGTTCGAGGATGCTCGGTTCGCGTTCGGTGCTAGAAAAACCGACAAATTCTATAACCCCAAAATCACGAAGGTAGAGGTGACGATCGAGGGAGTCCCCAATCAAACTCTACAGCGCGGGTCTTCGCGCGCACCAGCAGTGGGATGAAGTAAGAAAGCAGTTTTGCTGCCGGATCTAAGCGCTCTCCGGAGGTTGCAGCAGTTGCTAAAGACCTGCAGCTCTCGGCCGTCTCCCTCGCAGAGTTCCTGAATACCAAATACGCGTTATGGCTAGACATGAGAGCCAGCGACGATGACCAAATACACGGTAGCGGACGCCAAGTTGAGAACGCTAGTGAGGGTGTGACGATCCAGATAACCAAAGAGGCGGACGGAGACGGGCCATTGAACGTGTACTTATATATAATTACAGACGCACAACTCAACATCGAAGATGGTCGATACGTATCAGCGATCTACTAAATCTAACGATTTATTAATACATAATTCTAAAGAAAAAATTAAGAAATCTAGCAATCAATACCAATTCACAATTGGAGATGCTCACTCTGCCATAATATGTGGGCAGACAGATGTGGAAAAAAAAAACGGTTTTCATCCTCGACTTGCTCGAGGAGTCCTACCGCGATACCTTTCGTCACATTGTGATCCTGTGTCCCACTGTGCGCACAACGATACTTATCAACGGCGCCCGTGGATATGGACCGACCCTGAGGTATACGTTATTGACCCGGGTGATAGGCTTCACGATTGGTTGCGTGGTTTATACCAAAGATTCCAGGGTGAGCCCACCCTATACGTGATTGACGATTGCTCGGCCAAGGCGGCGATGACCAAAAAGAAGGACATGCTCTCCGAGCTCGCATTTTCTGGCCGCCATGCTAGACAAAGCGTATGGATATCCACTCAAAATACAACGCCGTCCTCAAGGTCTGCGCGAGCAAACGAAAATGGGTCGCCCTCTTTCACTGCAAAGGACCGAGACTCATTCGATGACTGTCTTCGGGAGAATGACGTTATCCCAACGCGCGAGGAGCGCCTGGAGGTTCGACAGATGCTTTCCGAAACTAAGCACGCCAAGCTTCTGCTAAAGACTGATCAACCAACTGCTTATAAAGTTATCAATTAATTTTATAATTAGCAATTACTTAACGCTCGTTAGTAATTACCGAGTAAATGCTTAACAATTAATTTAAGAAAATTAGTAATTACTGAACAATGCTGAACAATGCTGAACAAATGCTTAACAAATGTTGAACAAATACTGAACAATGGTTAACAATGTTAACAATTTTCTGCTCCGCTGCGAGCTTTGTTGCGAGCATAATGGTGATCATAAGTATCGGGTGGTGCGCTTGGCAATATGTTAAAGTGATGAGACTTGTTAGAATAGTTAAATTAATAATTTTGAAAAAAATGAACTGCGACGAACTTCTCGATCAGCTAATGGAAGAAACCTCAACTCCGACTGCCAACAATAATGATCCGACAGAGCAATCGGAATCGGGGGTTGGTATTGGGTTGAGTGCAACGACTCCTAATGAAAATGAAAATGCGGCGCGACGAGAGCGGCTTAGCTGCGCTGGTTGCTGGGGACAATCGGAGCATTATCTCGGTAGGCGTCTCTCAGTTTTTCAGGTGGATAAGATGTCAGATGCGGAGATCGATAAAATGTATGCGCGATACGAATCCAAATTGGGAGCGGAGATGACAAAAACTCTTGGATCGGCGGCTATTCATTTGTACGCTACCACCGTTAGTATACTTCTCCCTATACCAAACACCGAAGGGTTGATTCACGATCTAGAGACTGACCCTTTTATAGGACACACTCTTAGAACAGCCTGCTGCTCAATTTATCACAAGTTTGGAATGTACTTAGCTCCGCTGACAACCGCGTTGACCACGGGTAAACACTGTCAATTTGGACATATATGCCCACGAACTATAAGCCCTGAAAATGATGACACAAGACACACCCACGAGAGTGACGGAGTTGAACCAGATTGCTCCAACACAATCGAACCAGAGTGTTACTCCACCACTGGATGACATACCACATATAAAAAATCCCAAAAGACAGGCAGCTGGGAGGGCGGCGGCTGCCACCCGAAAAGTTAAACAAGATAAAATACTCGCCGAGCTTCGAGAGGCTAAACTCCAATCGAGATTGGGGTTGCAATCGGGGACGGAGACAGCAAAACATCTGAAGACAGAGCAATCGGGTTCAACTTCACCCCAAATTCACAAATTAGAAGCACACCCAAATTCTTTGAATTTGTCACCCAATACCAACTCCCGTTGGAGCTTGACTGAACCCCAATCACAAATTGGAGTTGGTTTGTTGGTGGTAGTCTGGCAGTTGTTGGTGCCCTGTGCGTGTGGAAATACCAGAAAAAACAACCAGCCAGTGTTAAGAAGAAACACAATCATCAACAATGTTGAATTTGGATGCGCCCCATTTAAACATTGATCGCGACCCCTTTTATATGCAATAATTATAACAATGGCTGAACAAGATGGTAAAATGTTAGTGAATGCGCTTTATCACGCCGTGGTGATATCGGGTTTCAGTATCGGGTATGCTCGACTATCAAAGATGACCCTAGGAGGAACCGCTCCCAAATTGGACTTTACTGTGAGAGACGTAGGGCTCGCGACCTTAGATGTAGCGGCCGCAGTTTGGACCCGAGATTATCTAGTTAAAGCTGGAATTCTACCAGTTAATATATGGAAATAAATGGCTTCAATCGCAGTAATAGTAGGTGGTGCGCTTGTAAACGCATTGGCGTTCAGCGGTAGCAACTTTATATTCTCTAAAATGAAAAGCTCGAACGTGGATGAGGAGCGTAAGCGTCACGATTAGCTGTAGAACAACTCAATAGCGCAAAGGAAGCGTGGTCGAAAAAACGAACCGCCCATCTGGACTGGTCAATGAAGAGCTTCGCCGCGAAAATCACGCCGCGCAAACTTTTCAGAACGTTGAAGAAGCCAACCGCGAGTACGCGCTGGCATATCCGCACAAAAGTCTCGATCCAATGGATCCCGAGCCCCAACTTTCAGATTTCTATGTACCATCAGAGCCCCAAAAAACGACGCAGATTGCGTTCATCGTCGTGGGAATGGGTGTGGTGGGTCTCGTCGGCTATATATTCAATCGAGATTTTAAATTAATTAATTAATTAAAACATTTTTTTTTTTATAAATATATATATATAGAACGATGTTAGTTGACGAACTTTATGACGCTATGATCGATGTAGGCTACACTGTCCAAAAACATCGTTTACCTGGTGCAAAGAATATGATTCGTCTGGCCCGAGATTCTCTCGAGACGTGGCGTGAGGACGAAAAAGCGGCCACCCACCCTTTTCGCAAAGCGGATGTTAGATGAGTTAGATTCCCCTCTCCTGTTCCAACCCAAACGCGATTGGGGCTGCAGTGAAACTTCCAACAAAGGTTTATTATTAACGACGCAGTTACCGGACGAACTGGCGAGGGCATGTTGGAGATTGTCCGATATATTAGAATACTTCGCATACGATGAACACGCGCAAACTTGATACCAAACTAACGCGCAAGCTGTCGAATACATACTATAGCCCACGCGGCTACTGGAAGGGACTCGCGGCCATCAAGAACCTCGCGCGGCGACCAAGGTTTCAGAAAACGCTGTCAAGGAATGGCTCAAGAAGCAGGCCATCTGGCAGATCTATTTACCCGCGCCTCACAATATTCCGCGCCCGAAATTCGACGTGCCGGTGCCGAACCAAGTTCACCAAGCGGATCTCCTGTTTCTCCCTCACGATCGCGTCGGTCGCAAAACGTACAAGTACGCACTGACAATCGTTGACGTAGCGAGTCGTTACAAGGGGGGCTGAGCCGTTGGCCACTAAAGAGTCTAAGGAAGTGGCCGAGGCTCTTTCCCGAATATATAAGAGGAGTCCTCTCAAATGGCCGAATCTTCTCCAGGTCGATCCCGGCCGCGAGTTCATGGGCGCGGTCTCTCATCTATTGTCTAAGCATAAAGTTTCTATCAGACGCGGCCGCGTCAACATCCACCGGGACCAGGGGATCGTGTAATGCTTCAATCGAACCCTGGCTGAGAGACTGTTCGGACACCAATACGCTAAAGAACTTGTAGACCCTCATTCGCGATCAACCGAGTGTGGGTGGCCAGACTGCCCGCCGTGGTCTCCGCACTGAACGGAGAGGTGACCAGATTGATAGGTAAGAAGCCTGTAGATGCTATCAAGTTTAAAAGGGTGACGAGCAAGCCCTCTGCCGTCTCGCGCGGGCGACCCGTTGGTTTAGAGGAGCAGCAATCGGCGATTGCACTTCCATCAGATATTGACGTCCGGTACCTCTATCAACCCGGAGAGCTCGAAGGTGGCAGCCGCCGCGCGACTGATCCAGTGTGGTCTCTCAATGTATATCATCTAGATCGATCTATTACCAAACCCGATGAGCCCGTGCTCTACTATTTGGATGATGGGCCATCTCGAGGGTTTGTTCGCGAAGAACTTCTTATAGTGCCTTCTGACACCCAGCTACCCCCGATTACTTAAATCAATAGAGGTTCTGTATGTATTCCGTCTGGTAACACGCGTCTTTTATCGTAGTATGCCGAGAGTCCTAATTTTTGTTGACAGTACGTTTTCATAACGCCGTCTTTCATTTTAAATCCTCTATTTTGTGCTACATCTATAATGTGTTTTCCATCTTCTGTAGTTTCACTTAGTACTCGTTTATATCTATCCCAATTTAAATTGTTAGTTCTCTTGGACATTCCTTTCGCAGAGTTTTTATTAATTTTAATTTGTTCCAAATTATCTTTAGTGAAATTAATTTTTTCTACAAAATAACACTTACTAGATAACGCTATCGCCCTCTCCCCGCTAAATTCCATTTTGAAAAGTCCGGGCTCTCTTCGCTCCATTTATCCCAAGCCAACCATTTATTTTTTTCTTTTTACAAACTCGTCTAGTAAGTTAGGTCTAATCAATTCCTCTATCGTTTTTCCACTAACTCTATATACATACTATCTGTATCCATCTGTATTAATTCAAAGTCTTCTCTTTTTATGTATTTATCTAGAAATTCGTAGTAAAATTCCAACATTCTCAATTTAGCTAGTTGATAAACCGCTATTCCACAATGGAATGGTCTCTTTACCGCACACCTGGGTTTTCTTGAAGATATTTCGTACGCATCTCCTATCTCTTCCAAATCGTCAAAGAATGCAGATCTTAATGCTTTGTCAACACAGGTTTCGTTTTGTGTATATGTCGTATTTAAATGTCTCTCCGTTGCCTCTATCATTTTTCCACAACACGAGTTTCCT
Organism: Conchocele bisecta; assembly: GCA_029237695.1. Lineage (NCBI taxonomy): Eukaryota > Metazoa > Mollusca > Bivalvia > Lucinida > Thyasiridae > Conchocele > Conchocele bisecta. Next base: position 7,162 of record JAQRGA010000096.1, on the reverse strand, counting down.
AATAATTTCATTATGTCGGCTACTGGTTTCTTATTTGGTTCTACATCGCCTGTTCGTCTTGCGGCTGTAACTTCTTTTGCGAACCATTCGAAGGGTTTACCACTAATATAATCTATAACACGATGAACTCCCGTTATTTCTAGGCCGTGTTTTAAATACCATTTCAACAGTGGCGCGTACAGCAATACTTTAGTGGCGGTCATAGATCCCACCAATTTTCTTCCATTTCCTCTAGTTCTTCCAGTATCTTTCAAATATTTTAACATGTGTGTGGGAACTTCATCAACCTCTACTTCTCTGTTTATAAATATTGGGGACATTTCAGAAAAACTTATGTTTTAAGTTGTGTGGAACTTCTATATCCACCTCCGCAAACCCAAACCAGTCTCCAGATAAAACTCTTTTACAAAACTTTTTAATAAATAGGGTTATGTGGGGTATCTATATGGTGTATAGTTTCTCTCCCACACGGCATCTCTTTATTTAACGTAGATAAATATAACGCGTTTGCATCGTACCCCAAAACAGCCTTGCAAGGTTTGTTAATTTCATTTGATCCAAATGATCTAATATTTGAAACACCAGCTTCTGCATATCGTGTAAATACTATTGATGGACCGCCAACTAGAGCGTCCTTCATCATTTCGTATGTTTCTTCTTTTGGTGCATATAGAGCATCCTCCGGTATAATCGTCTTTGAAGATTTTTGTTCTTTAATGGTTCCTCTCAATAAATATTGTATAGCTACTCCAGGTAGTGTTACCGCATCTTTGAAAATATCCACACCTCTGTGTTTATAAAATTCACACATTTTTTTCCACCGCTTCTAGGAACGGTGCTACATCTAAATCGTTATAATATTTCAACCAATCTCTGAAAGTTTTCATATTATTTTCTTCAAAATTCTACGACATTTACTTAATTCTGTTTCATCTATTAACATTTTCCCAGATAGTTTGGAATACCAATTCTCTATATCGGGTAGTCCTGGGCAATCCAGTTTGTCTGGAGAATTGAACCACTCATAAGGAAAGAAAGATTTCTGTCCTTTGCAGTCGTAGGCTTTTATCCAACTATCGTAACTTACACCAGTCCTAGATAAAGTATTACATCAAGAAATATCAAATTCTGGAGTAAATAGAAATATTGTTGAGTTTGCACTTTTCCGACCATTACTTTCTTTGTTGTTGATGTCAGTTCGCCTACTAGGTATTTCTTTATTAAGTTTATATCGTACTTACTGCTGTTAAAACCTATAACCGTACTTTGCTCTATCCACTGTTCGATCTTGGCGATTGGTTTTTACGTAAATGTTCTGTATTAAACCTATATCTTGACCACACTTCTTCTCTTATAGCTTTTCCCCTGACTTTCAAATCTTCTACGAATTTTTCTATAAGTTTTGCGGGATCTTTATCACAAATATGAGTTACTGTTCCTGATAAATTATCTCCTATACTAACGCTTACCGGAACGTGCTCGGCTTCGTACTCTAAACTATACCGGTAGTTTCAACTTCTGACTGGAGATACGCCTCAAAATCTTATACTATCTGATATGGATAAAGAGTAGTGTCGCAACCGATCTTTATGTCTTTACCCGTTCTTTGAAATTCACATTCCCACATAACTACTAGGTTGAATTCTTTGCTTTTTCTAATAACTTTATCTCTTCTCATTGTGGATGCGCGTTCTTCTTTTTTATGCTTTGCATGAATCTCACACCCGTGCCAGTAACAGCCGTGATATTGATATACGGTATTGGTTTCTGGACAGTATCCATCTACTGGAGCTCCTAAAATCCATCTTTCACCCCGTGTCCACACTGTTCGTGGTGAATGTGAATTCCCTCGCGCTTTTCCACAGAGTACATCCAATCGATCGCCCCATAACTGTTAGAACCTTTTGGGTAGAACGCTTTCTCGAACGACGAACGCGGGCGCTCTAAATAATTACCATCGCATATTACTTTTGTCTCACCTCTCATACATGTTGGTCCGTGTCTCTTCATATTACTCGCTTTCGTGAATTTCTGCTTGCAATTATCGCAGGCGTAAATTTTAGATAGGTTTTTTAAGTTTTTTATCAGAAATGCGTGATTATTAAACAGTCCTATTGTCATTGGTTTATTACCTATTTCATTATAGTGCGCTGGTACCTTTTTCAACCACCATACATTACATTCGGTGGGTTGATATAACTTCTATACCGATTTTAAAAAACTCTTCAACCTTTTTCCGATCTGAAAAAGGAATTGGTGAAACCACATTACTACCGAAATATTGCTTACTAAGTTCTTCCGCTTTTTCTGTACATCTGTCGGGTCTTTTATCTGTCATATGCATAGCTAGACACCTGAACAGACAAAGATCGTCATTATACTTATCTAAAGAATACATACCTTTTCTATTCCTCAACCATTCTGGAAGTTCTCCTCCTGCTGCTTCTTTGGATTGCAGTCCCAAATCTATTCCCCTACTACCCTGTATTAACTTTACAAAAACCTCTACCCATCTTACAAACTTCCACTTTGTATTTGGTCTGTCTATTTTATCGGACATTATTCGTGTTTGCTCCTTATCGGACAGCCATTTTTTAACGGTTTTCATTGATGATAGTGGTTCGCTACCACCGAGATTTTTGTGAAATATTATGTTTTAGGTTTTCCATTTTTAGTTTCCTCCATATGTTCTAGCTTGTAAGAATATGAATATCTCAAATAAAAATTTGTTGTTAGATACGGAGCGAGTTTATCGACATGCGTTCGGACTCGTTGATGTCAATGTTTTTTACGAAAGGATAATGTAACTACCCGTCTTCCATTTTCTACCTTTTCCAATGTTCATCGTGAGCCCCCAATATTTCTTCACCTTTTTCCACTATCGCGCGAACTATAGATCTTTTATTTGGTATTTGGTCACCTGTGTGTCTCAAATTATTTGTGCTTGAAGGTAATTCTTTAGAATTAATTACACTAGCCCTTAGCTCCGCAATACTTTCTTTTTCAATTCTGTTACCAACTTCCTCTGCTTTGGATATATCATTAAAGGCTCCTCGTTTGTGGGCGCGGGTAAACCGCTTCATAAACGCCTCATTCTTTGTGGCATTTATCAGCTTTGTCAACCCCCTAACTCTCAACCATTTACTATAAGTAATCCCTAGAGATTCGGCTTCTCTTCTCAAACTTTCTATTTCTGCTCTAGTTTCTGACGTTATCATATTTTCTGTAATATACTTTTGTATAACCTATGAAATTTATCTGTTCAATTAGTCTTGAAAACATTATGTTTTTTTTACGACCAATTGAATATAAACATATACATATACATATATAATGGAGTGTGAGACTTGTTGTAAAACGTTTACGCGTAAAGACTATCTACGAAAGCATCTAGCGAGACGTAGAAAGTTTCCTTGTGCCCCCCCACAATTTCAATGCCCCAGATGCCCTTGTAAATTCGTTAGTGCCCAAACTCTTTGTAGACATAAGCAACTACGCTGTCAGGTGGCTACAGGTGAACGTGGTAGACTAGAGCTGGTAGAATTAGTTGCTGATCTACGGAATCAATTAGCTATATCGGAGGAGGAAAATGCCGTGTTGGAATATAGACTATTGCGTGAGGACGCATTTAAATCGGAAACTTATTAGAATAAATTCATAAATTTACTGTCAAAAATAAATCCTTTTTAAGACTATTGTTTTATCTGTTCAATTGGACGTGAAAACAACATGATGTATTTATGACACCAATTTTGAATTTTTCGTGGTTGGTGGGACAATTTCCTCGTTAACTAATTTTTTGATTTTTTGGGGGTGGTGGGAGTAGTATAGAGGGTTATAAATGATACCACCGTAGGTGGTATCATTTTGACTCCCTCTATACTACTAATGATGAAGGCACATGTATCTTTTCTACGATATCCATAAACATGGGTGTTTTCATTCACAGATATCACGATAAACAAGCTTTGGCTCTTTATCATGAAGGAATCAGGGGCCCGTTTCACTAACCTTCGTTCGACTAAAATGTTCGTAAGTGCAAATTTAGGATCGTCTGTAAATTTCCGTCTCGTCAGGATCTGCACTTTTTGCAAGTAATTTTTATAGAGGCCCAGATTTTTCAGTCACAGCCACAGATAATATTTCTACTGTTCTGTTTCTATCAACAATCTTAGTGGTAGGTTGGACCATAGCCACAGATAATATTTCTACTGTTCTGTTTCTATCAACAATCTTAGTGGTAGGTCGGACCGGAGCATGCAAAGGGTAATTTAACGATAGCGTTCCTCATAACCGGAATCCCGATATCCCTGGTTAAGCCCTCAGGTACTGTTTTGCCTAAATTGTATGTGGCACTTGAATCCGGTTATACCCATTATATATGTAGTAGGATTAGTACTAATGCTAAGTGACTCTGGTCTCTGTGGTGTTGTGACGACCTGGCACCAGTAGCCGATTTCATCAAAATTGCAAAGTATACTTATCTAACAAAGTATACTTTCAGGGAGTAATAATTTATTTTTCCCGAAATGCATTATTTCGTATAGAACTAACCACTGCATATATTTGATGATTAAAAGTATGCAGAATTATTATACAGAATTCACTCTTTGCAGTTATAACCTTAACATGTATCCAGTGGCAGCCTCCAGTAGTCTAGACAGTCATGTCCGTGTTTGGGATCTTGAGACGGGAAAATGTGCAAAAAGTATCGACGCCGGACCAGGTTCGTATATTGGCTGATAAAAAAAGGCTTAAAGCAGGGATTCTGCTGGCGATCGCCACTTTCGCAATTGGCGATAAAAATAAACAATTGGCGATAAAAAATTGAAATTTTCGAGAGAAAAAAATCCCAAAAAAAATATTTTTATATTTTTTTTCTCCAAAATTGTAATTTTTTATCGCCAATTGTTTTATTTTTTTTGAAGTGGCGATTTTTTTATTTTCCCCAGCGGAATCCCTGTTAAAGCCATACGAATGGGGGAAATACATGTAATACAGTTATTTAGGGAGTAACGACTCGCTCTAATGGAAATCACTGCATACAAGACACTTAACGGTACATTAATTTTCAAACAGACCTATGACTTGTTCGATAAATTTTATTTATAATAATATATAGAGAATACTAGGCTAGTGTCTTTTGATATCTAGTTTATCAGGCAAGGCTAGGAAACGCGTAGGAATTCCGAGGCTTGCCGAGGGATTCCTACCGTTTCCGAGCCGAGTCTGATAAACTTGATATCAAAATACACTAGTCTGGTATTCTATTTATCAGGTAACGTTTTATGCTAGAAAATGACATTAGATGACGTCGTATTCTATAGACCGAACACGGACTTGTTTACGTTGCGGTCATTATACTGACGTCAACCGACCAATGGAACGTCAGTTTTCACTTTGTTGTAACCCGGATGTTTATATCAGGTCAATGCCTGATACAACAATATGTTATCAGTCAGTACTTATTCGGTCAATACAGGACAGGTTGCCTGATAAATGTATTGAAACTAGCAATCAATCTATACTGTGTACAAAAATAGTACTGTTTACGACATTGACCTCTTTATGTACACTTGCAGGGCTCCAGATAAGGAATTAGTAATTGAGAATTTTCACTCCCATCATTTCTGAAGCAATTGAGTATTTCAAATTTTTAATTGGGTAAAATAAAATCACACTACTGTTTACACATCAACAGACAGCAATTATTAAATAGTTTGCTTCGAAATGAAAACATCTTGGCATTTCATTAGAATTGTCTCCTTGGTGTGTTTCATGGAAAATAAGAAAAATATGCTATATTTGTGGTCTGTTTATTGTTTTCTGCAGCATGATTTTTGATAATCGCTACTTCTGATTTCAATTGGGTTTTTGGCAATTCTAATTGGGTATTTAAGCAAATACGCAGCATCTGCAGCTGTGCACTTGCACTTGATCACTTTAGGCAATGTCGGATCAAGCCATCTGGGCGATATTTTTTTGACAATTTGCTAAAAGTTTTCTGGAGAAAAATGTATCAGCGATGTGCGGAAGTCATCGCATAAATGTCCATTATAGAGTTAGACCATATGTCGTGAGTAATATGTGACATACAAACAGCAAATATTGTGTATTGTAATTCTGTATGTGTATATTTTATTTATGTGTGAAATTGGAATGTTACAGGCTACATATTCCTATATATTCCATATTCTTTTATACATATAAATATTCCTACATCTCAATCTATTCATCTTCTAGATTTCACTCCATTTTCCTCAACAGTAAAAGACAAACTTTGTTTCTCATATGTATGCATCCATATACATGTGTATCTGTATAAATGTGACATACTTTGAGAATTAATTCTTTGCATGCTAGCAGTGAAAATATCCGCCAAACAAATTAGGAGTATATTTTTTATTTCTCTTTGTAAATATGTCTTGGAATTTCACTAGAATTGAGTCCTCAGGACTCAATTCTAATGAAATTTCAAGACATATTCATGATATTCACAAGGAGAAATAAAAGAAAATATGATGATTTTGTGTCCGCTATTTTTTAACTATTTATAGCTGACAAGTTTCCCAGCATGCAAAGTGTTAATGATAAAATTATAGAGTTGCGACAGATTCCTTTCATTTAAACAATTTAATTTGTTTTTCAGTTGATGCCTGGACGGCCGCGTTCTCCCCAGACTCCAGATTTTTGGCATCAGGCAGTCATCAAGGGAAAATTAATTTATTTGGCGTGGATACGGGCAGAAAAGAAAGTTCACTCGACATTCGCGGGAAACTAACACTCAGCATTGCGTATGTAAGTAGGAGACAATTCTAATGAAATGCCAAGACATGTTTTCATTTCGAAGCAATCTAATCAACAATTGCTGTCTGTTGATGTTGAAACTAACACTCAGCATTGCGTATGTGAGTAGTCTTCTACGCACGCATTATAACACTATTCCGTGGGTGGTGGTCGGCGAATGAGATGGCGTAAATTAACGGCAGTGGTTCCTCCTTATAGGAATCACGATTTGCCTGGTTTGGCCCTCAGGTACGTTTTTATCTTTGGCTCTTTAGTTACCTGGGAGTTGAATTGGGTTAGTGCCCATTATAAAAGTAAGTAGTATTATTACTGATCCTACTGCTTTTGGGAGGGGCCAAGTGATCCTGGTGTGGCG
>JAQRGA010000959.1:0-11597 GCA_029237695.1 Conchocele bisecta | reverse complement strand
GATTAATAAAATTGTTAACATTCATCACTATTTTGCTTTAAATTCCTCGACAGTTCCATTGGGATAATAGTAATCCATGTTTTATTAATGTAGGTGGAAGTATGGGATTTTTGCGGGGTGGAAACCAGGTTTGGCAGTTGGGATTGTCCAGAAGACTCGTCAAGTCCTCCCATCTAGTCCAACGACTCAAACCTGGTTCTTCAGTGGAATGGGGCCGTCTGCCCCCTTCTGCGATCCAGGGTCATCATAACCCTTTCTGTGATCCAGGGTCATCAGGGATCCTCTCCCATGGCCGTGGGCCCTACCCCACCCTGAGTGGTAGTTGTAGAGGCCGACCTAATCATCCTGGCCCTTGCCGTGATCACTGCAAGGATAGACAACGGCCGTGATTTGTTTTAAGGTCTTTTTAAGCCGACCGACCATTAGGGCTTTTTGGAATGGCGTGGGACCTTTGAGGTTTTTTGCCCTATCCGAAGGTTTTGATTTGATGTTGAGGCCTTTGGGTCTTCCGGCCCTCGGGGAGAATTGTGTTGATGAGTTAAGATGTGGAAGGCTTGTAGTGTTGCGTATTTTATAGGTCCACTTATTTAGTGGGGTTTTTGTTCAGCTGGGGTTTCCCTAAGAAACGGACCGATTTTAGGGTTCGAAATAATCTTCTGCTGGGCTTGTGCAGATAACTGCAGCCGAAGCGTAAGAAAAAGCCAGGGATAGGAGTTTGTTTGGTATTTTCTCAACAATCTTCCCCCCCCTTGGGCCCCCTTCAGGGAATGATATGGTTTCGTTTTTTTTCATGTTTTCACGCGAACTATTCCCTCTTCTCGATCTTCCACCTTCGGGTCAGTCCTTTCGAATATGCCGAATGGTTACCATTTACAGTTGACACAATGGTCGGCATTCCACACAGTTTGCAATTACTGTGGCTTGGCCAATGCCCAACAGCGTGCACATGGCAAGATCTCCTCTTACATCTGTCCTATTAGTGGTGTACCGTAACAGTTTGGCAGTTGTAACAGCGCTCAACGGGTTTGGTATGTATGGGTCAACTGGTGACGAGTACCCATCTGGTTAGTTTTAAGTTCTTTTGGTAGTTTCAGTCAGGTGAAAGTTAGCAATGAACGGTATTATCGGGACCTAATTGTCGGTTCACTTTTCCTATTAATTCCTTCGAGTCTATCACAAACTCCTTGGGTGCTCGAAGTTGTTCGATCACCTTCTTGCTCACTTACAGACAAACTCCGGTGAGTCGGACAACTCCCTTGCAAACTGTTCAAAGATTTATGCTGGCTGGCTGTCGACAGGGGTAATCCAAGAACTTGGTACAAAGAAGGCAGTAGATTCTCTGCATGACTCTTTATCTGTCAACATCAATAAGAAAGGTCACCAGAGCGCAACCGTTTGTGCAAGTTCTTTGGCTCCCCTGCCACACTATTCAGTATCTTTGATAAAAACCAATAAGACAGACAATTTGTCAAGAGGCCTTGTCCAGGGTGTCAGTTTGCATGGACCACAAGGAATCGAGGCCAAGTGGCTACCATTGCTGTAAGTTCTGTTTGTGATGTTGTAGTGGTCGTTGAGGGAAATCAAGATGCAATTCTGCAGGTCGTTCCGTTTCCGTTATTCTTTGGGCCATGGGCCCCTGAACAGGGTTGGCTAGAACGACTTTTGGGTGAAGTCCCGCGAAGCCTTCCAAATCAATTGGGTTTAATGGATACTTTGTGAATAGGTTAGTTTTTTTGTTTTTTTTGGCGATTCAATAAAAAAATAAAAAAAACAGAATTTCTATAAACATATTGTTTGACAAATAAAACATCAGTTTATAAATAATTCTATGTATATTATTTAATATCGACAATGAGTACGATATTTTAAACGAGCCTGCTAAAAAAACTAAACAGGTTGTTTTCCATGATAATGTGATTATAACATTAAAACAACTAGGGGAAATGGTAAGTAATGTAAATTTGGTTGATATGCTCGAAGAAAGATTATTAATAAATTTTAATTAAATAAGCTTACCGTATTAAAAAATGGCATCTTATTCTTTTTGTTACCAAGCGTTTCCAGATTTCAATTGGATCATACATCGCGAGTTTTGTAAATCCGCGACACTGGACAGGGCCCCGATGGAAATTACGGAGTTGTTACACTCTAGCGCATTTATTAAATAGCTTCTCTCCCAGGTGGGTTTAGACGTGTTGAATGCAAACCTTAAACAACGTTGATAGCAGAAAAATGGAATAATGAACTACTAATTCGTGTTCGGCAGAAGGCGAGTGATTGATCCTAGTACAAGGTGTATTAGAAAATAACTACTATTAAAGGCGCTGCTAAGATAAAGACACAATTGGGATTACTATTATTCGAGTGGTTAAATACGGGCATTAACTAATATAGCGCTAACAAGAAATTGAGTAAAACAGTAAGTTTTTCCTAATATAATTAAGAAAAGAAAACTTAAAAATCAAGTATCTAAATAGTTATCCAACCAGAATTAATCGTCATTCTAACACTATTCAAATGGGGAAAAAATTAAAAATAAAAAATAACAGCTCCAAAATACCAAGCCCACAACCACCAACACCACCTATAGATTAACGAAACACCGGAGTACGAAACACCAAGTAATAGGCTAAAAATAAAGGCCCCCACAATTTCGTTTAAAACGATGTGGATGAAACTTATTCCACTTGGTCGAATAAGATACCAAATTAATGGTACGTTTAAGATATAATAGCACCTCCTCCAAGTCCCATCACTGGGATCGCGCCCACCTCTCTAACCTCTACCTCGACCCCACCCAATCTCAACCTCTACCTCAACCCCAATCATTCTACCTCTATCCTCAACCTAAGCAAAATACCACCTAAAATAGCCCCCAAACCCTGAAAAAAAAAAAACCCGGAAAGAAATAAACCCTCAATCACCCACAAATATTATTCCTCCCGCAACCGCCACCGCCTACCGACAAGTTCACATACGACAACACATGTACCGCAACCACCATCCAACAACAGCAACCAACAACCACCACCCGCAACATCAATCACCTCCGCAACCTCAGCCGCAACAACGCAAGTATCTCCTGCTCCTCCCGCACCGCCACCGCCACCCCGCCAACATTTACATATCCCTCAACCTCAATCTAAATCATTATTTACTGCACAACAAAAAACGAGTAAAACCTCCTGCACAAACGATAAAACTGCCAAGTATTTACCCTCCTCAATCAAAACTGCCAGTATTTACTCCTCAATCGCAACTGCCGGCATTTACTCCTCAATCTCCTGTATATCCACCCGCGGCACAATATCCTGCACCTCCACCAGCGGCACAATCACCATCACCATTTGTATTTACTGGACAACCACAAAAAATAAACCCACCCAGTAAAAATTAATTCCTTCAATTCCTTATGCCGCACGTGATCAAAACATTTGATACCTACGTTCAACCTTAGTTAATGTCCTCGTAATAAAATAGATTCACCGTTTTTCTACGACCAACCTGAAATTGATTTTACACCCCCACGTGAAAAACCAAACAGATTACCAAGACCACCATCAATAACACAGGAACCCATAACCAGAACCAGGTAATCATATATATCCACCTGCAGCGGCTTTAACCATACGAACCCCCAACACCGGGATTTTGTGCTATTTCAAATGCCATTTAACTCACCATTTATGAATCAACTCAAAAACTCAACAGGCAACCATCCATACCAACCTTAATCAAAGGCAAAGCCGCCTTACAGTCTCCAACAGAAATTAATAAACTATCTTAAACCACCGAGCAAACTATAAATCTAAAAAAATAAAGCATCCACTAGGTCACGTAATAAAAATTGAATATATTAAAACTAAACTAAACCCAAACCAAACTAAACCAAACATTCTATAGGTTCTAATTTTTAATTTTAATTTTACCAATCTAGCAGAACAGTTTGTTATACTCAATGAAAGCACTTTAAATTATACAAATATAATATTTGTCAATTGCGAGAATGGTTTTAAAATTGGCACACCTGGATTAACAAAGAAAATTAATTGGCTATATATAGTTTGACCCGTGTTGATATAAACTGGATAAAAAAACAACAGCCAATTCAACCATATGAGTAATATTCAATTCTAAAAAAAAAACAAGCATATTTATACATATGATCGCAAAATTGCCATAGTACACAATTATATTGTCATTATTTTCAACTCTTAGAATTACTGGAGTTAGTCTTCTTAACGGTAACCTTTCATACGTAAATATAGCAGTTCATGAAAATGGTGAGTTATACATTAAGAGAAAGACGGTTACATCGTAGTAAAATTAGATAATGGAAGAACACGATTTATTATCAAAATTTTTGTTTAAATTGGGTAATCCTGAACTAAATTAATATTTATTACCTCTAAAAACCATCGATAGGATTAGGGTACAAAAAAAATGTAAAAGAATCTTCTACAAACAATTAGAAATAAAATTCTTATATGAGGAACGGACTTAAAAGTTGGTAATCAACCGCGAAGACCGCTATCCGCAGTTAACAAACTATCAGGTGGAATTGATGTAAATTAATTCCTAACATGATAAATTTAAATAGCCGACAATGAATTATAACTGGATTATTAATACGTATATCAAACTGGAAAAACAAACTGTCGAATTTATGAAACAAAAATTAAGAAAGAATGACGCCGACAATATTAATTTGTTATCTCAAAGAAGATTAAAGAAGATGGCAAGCGAGAAAATAATTAAAATACCCGACAATCACTACCATTAAAATAAGAATACCATATTTTAAAATGTAAATGGATTAAATTGAACTTAATAAATAAATCTAATCAAGATATAAGGATTAATATATTGAAACAGTTTAATGAAAAAACAACAACTAGTAGTAAATAAACATTACATGTAACGGATGAATGTGGTAATTACATACAAATGTTACACACTAATAACGATCCAAGTGTATTTTTGTATTTTTGTTTTAAATTTTGAATTCCAAAAATAATTATAATGTATTCTGCATAAAATATTAATTATTATTAAAAAATAACAAATCTAACGTAATAAAAAGCATAAAATATTGTCTTTCAACGCCTCAATTAATAACCAAAATTGTCGCATGCAAATATGTTGAAGAAAAAGGTAAGTATAAGAAAGGTAGTTGGAGCCCTCGCTGAAGGATTTTCCAATAACCAAGGTCCATAGCTGAGCCCTTTCATACGGATAAAGACTGTACAAAATATAGCCCCGTGAGCCCCCATCTGTCGATTCGGACCTAAACATTGGAAAAGGCTCGCAATAAACTCGCATTCATCTGGTAGCAGTTTGGTGTTCATTAATGCATCGATATAAACGGTGTTTAATAACGACGTTAAACTGATGGAAATCGTAAACGGACTTGTTTTTCACTGCTAGTTCTTGGAACAAGACTACCTTGGATGTTACGTTTATAACTAACCCATTGTATTCAGTGAAAGTGTTAATTTAACGAAGCAAATGTGATTGAAGGACAGAAGTGAACATTATGGAACCGAAGCAATAATTGGAATATAACTAGATCTTCTACCAGCAAACCCGAAAAATGGATGGCAAGAAATGAATGTACCTAAAATCTACCACCTGCAACTACTGTTAAAAGTGATAAAACAATCGGAATAGCTCACAAAAAAGAAATGGCAGATTTGACCCCAGTTTTGACGACTGTAAATGGTGCGTAAGTACTGAATGGGAGACCGCGTGCGAACTTGTGGCCATATATGGATATTAGTGGCATATTATAAATATTATGTATGTTCGCCCGAAAGAACCTACAGTTGACTTGCTGAAAACAATATTGGCCTATAGTAAAATAGAGTATAATATTAAATAGAGCACTGCCAATCCGCAAAGATTGGTAAAAGTTAAAATAAGTCAGAGCAGTACTGAACTAACGAATAAATACATTGGAATCTATGTGTCCAAAGCGATTTTCCAGAAGCATATATTAAAAGACACGATCGAACAGCTTTAATAAGGCACAAAAGCGCGTTCACCATTAAAATAATTTCCTGGAAGTATATTGGTTGAAGGAAGTAACACAAGACGAAAGGAAGAATCAATTGTTGTTAACCAACTGTTTTAGAACCAACAACTATTTAACCCAGCCGGTGAAACAACTGTTTGAAGCAACTTTTGTTGAACCAACAACTGTTTAATTCATCTAAATGATGAGATAAGTTTTAATTATTGATTAATTTTTTTTTTTATTTTATTTTTTCTTTTTTAAATTGCTAAATTTGATTTAATCTAAATAAATTTATTTAAAAGTTCCTTTAAAAGGTAAGATTAAATTATGTCGTTCTGTAACAGCTAAGACTTGAGTAAATTGGCAACGGAGATGATTAAAACTGAAATGTATTTTAGATAGTGATTACTTTTCAACACGCCGCGAATATTTAATAATGACAAAAACAATTAATTATTTATTAACTTATTCAAGGAGCATAAAGAACGGTTCTATATTCCTTCCTGAATAACCCGATATCGTAATGGATAGAACAAGAAAAATGATATAATATAAAGACACAAAGCTGGTCGCGCAGTGGGTATTAGATAATGTCGTCGTGGCAGTGTTTTAATTTTTAAAAGAAGGGTCGAGATTATAAACGGATCATTACCTTATGGGATTGAAAAGCGGTGGTAATGAAGATAAAAAGGGGTATGTACAGTTCAAAAACCAACCACGTTCGGTTTGTACATACGATAGAGAAAAACAACCTCACTGTCGAGGCGAAATGTTATGACGCGAAAATGGGGGTATACATTCAAAAACAACCACATTTTCGAACCATTGACACTGTTAAATAATGTAGAATCGATTCTAAAACTCAACACCACCATACTAAAACTATTAACCGGGGATGGTTATAAATGGTAAGAGAGAGAGTTATTCGAATTTGGGAAAATATCTTCTATTCTCGATCACCCCGCCATTCACCTCCATACAATTGGAAAAATGATACAGAGTTATCCCCGATATAACCTAAGTTTGAGGAAAAAAGATAAAAATACAATAATTACTATAATAAAATAAATAAGAAAACTGTATGGGCATTGTTACTATTGGCGAGTATACCGTATAATAACTGTAAATGGCCATCTCCACGCGGGTTTGGGGATGTTAAACTCTGTTACTTAGCTAACGATGAAATAGCTGAAATAAATGCCTGAATTGGAGAGCTTATACGTTCGAGAACGGGAGATAGATTAGTGTTGATACTCCGTAACAAGAACTTCTCGAGAGAAGTTTCACCTCTACGATATGAAAGATTTAATAACGCCTGGAAGTGTATTCCACAGTTTAAGGTAATGTGAGAATAATTGACCCTACGAAAATGTGTAAATAAATAAAATTCCAAAGTATATTCTTATAAATGGCGCTCTCGATTAATGCTGAATTATCATCTCAGAATATTGGTAAAGTTTATGACATTATTGGATTGAGCGACTCTGAGAATCGTGCTATTCCCACGATTGACTTAATGTTATTTCGCGTTGAATAATTTTTGTTTATTCCGCGTTGAATAGTGATATTCGCGATTGAAATCGTGATATTTTTTTTTAAATTTGATTTTATTATAAATATTTATAAGTTCCTTTAAAAGTAAGTTAATTATGGGCGTCTTTGTACAGCTAAGACATTGAGCCCAATTTGGCAAACGGAATGATTGAAACTCAATATTTTAGATCCGTGTTTATTTTCGAATGCCGAAAATAATAGTAACGACAAAACAAATAGCTTTTACGGAGTTTATTCAAGGAGCAAAAATAAACGGTTTAAATATTATTCTTCCTGAAATACCCCCGCTCACAGACTGGATAAAGAACAAGAAAAGAATATATGATAAACACAAAGATGGTCCGCGTGGGTATTATTAATTTAATATCGTCTCGGCAGTGTTTAATTCTAAAATTTGGGGTTGGTAGTAATAATAAAAACGGACTATTTTACAGGATCGAAGCTGTTGTAACGATAAAATGGGGAAAATGTGAATGTCAAAAACATTCAAAAACCAACCGACTTTTCAATCTTTACATGTGGGTAAATATAGATCGTATTCTACAATAACCATACTAAACAATTTATTATACAGAGTGGTTTATAAATTGGTAAGAGAGAGGTTTTTTATTTCAGAATTTGGGAATCTATACATTCTAACCAAAATCACCATCCCGACAATTGAAAAATGATACAGAAGTTATCCCTATTTATATAAATTTAAGTTTAGTGACAAAAAAAAATTTCTAAAAATTTCAATATTACTATAACTATAAATAAAAAAAACTGTAGGCATTATTATTCCTATCGAGTAAATACCGTATTATACTAATCAAAATGAACAACTCCCACACTGGATTGAGTATATTAAAACTCCTGGACTTAACTAGAAAATGATAGCCGAACTCAAACGCTGATGGAAGATCTATAACGTTCGAGAACGGGCGATAATTGGTGTTGATCTCGTACAATAAACTTTCTTCGAGAGAAGTATCCACCTACGATCTTGTAGAAAAATTACAGCCTGGAAGGTATTTCACAGTTATAATAATATTGGCCATCTGGAATAATGTGTAAATGGATAAATAATTACCAAAGTCAGTTTCAAATAAAGGAAGACAAACGATCGCTAAGTCCTGAATTTCATCTTCCAGAATATTTAAATTGTTAAATTTGACCGTTTTGATAGCGAATCTGCGAATCGTAATATTTAATTGCTAATTCGCGTTGAATAGATGATTTTTTTTTAAATTTTTTTTTTGAAATTTGAATTATTAAATAAATTTTATTTAAAGCTATTTAGAAATAAGTAATTTTAATTATGTCGTTTATGTCCGTTTAATTACCGCTAGACTTGAGCCAAATTTGCCACGGATATGGATTAAAAACTCAATATTTAATTAATCGTGGTTCTTTTCGACGCCCGAATGTTATAATAACGACAAAACAATAGCTTTAATGAAGTTTATTCAATGAGCATAAACGGTATATATTCTTCCCGAATACCCGCACAACAGACTGGATAAAATACAAGAAAACAATAAAAATATATGAACACAAAGGTGTAGCGTGGGTGATTTGTTAATATCACCGCGGAAGCGTTTAAATTACTAAAAATCGGAGTCGAGATGATTAAACGATCATTTTCGTCGAATTGAGGGCCAATGTAATGACGATGAAAAATGGGGATAGATTTACAATTACAAAAGTACCACAGTCCTACCTTTAAATAGTGGTAAAATATAGATCGTATTCTACAAAATACCCATATTAAAAAATATTATAAAAATAAAAAACCGGAAGTGATTTGTAAACCTGGTAAGAGAGAGGTTTAATTTACAGAAATTTGGAAATAATATACCTTTCTACCAAAAGAACACCCTTCCCAAAAAATTGGAAAATAATACAAGATTTTTCCCGATAAACCTGAGTTTTAGTAACAAGAATAAAATTCAAAAATTCGTATTACTCAATACCACTCCACCAACACTTTGTAATCCAAACTCTCAATAACCGACTCCCCCCAACACTAATAATCCAATTAACGAAAGAAGTTCAGATTTTAGGTTGAAATAAAATATCGTCGCTATGCAGGTATAATTTTTGAGTTAGAGAAATGTGCAAATAGAAAAAAAGAGACACTCCTAATCAAATATAAGCGCGCGGCAAACATATCTGAAAAGCATCTAGTACTGGTTTCTGGCAATGTTTTTACGTGATGTTGTTTGGGCGGGGGTACTGCTGCAACGCTAATCTACAATTGTAATGGTTCCACCTATGACAGGGTTTTGTTGTTGGAATTGGAATTACCGATTTTATCTGGAACACTTTGTATGGTAATTAGGGTCGGTGGGTGGAAAACTCTAGAAAAAAAGTAGAAAACATGATAGAAAATATCCGTTACTCCGCTAGGTCTACAGAAAAATAGCATCTACGTTATGGTGTCCAAAGCGTTGGCCGATTAAGAAAATTATCAAATTTTAGAGTTTGAATCCGTGGGTGGAAAGAAATTGGGGAAGATATGAAAAGAATTAAAAAATGATATAAGGTCAAGTCGCACTGCCACCATGCCCCAAAAATTTGAGTGTACTGCTTTGGGAAAATTTTAAATTTAGGGTAAAACTTGGAAATAAATAGTTCGGAGGAAATGTACAGCACCTTTGATTGATGTATTATTTTAAAAAATTATTTTTTAAAAAATAATAATTTTCCTATTTTTTATCAAAAATAAATTAAATTAATTAATTAATTATTATTGGTTGCAGTAAAACAATTTTTAATTAAATTCAATTTTAGGAAAATTATTAACAATTAAAAAAAAAAAAAGTTTCGGATCCTACCGACGCTTCGAACCCTGTGCCAGCAAAAACCCTTCTGGGTCCAACCTCCGCTAAGCCCTTTCGCTTAATCTCTCACTTTTCCTCTTTTTTTATCGGCTTTAGCGAGGTGTTTTGTCTTGAACGCTCACAATCTCCTCCACCCCCATCAAAAAGTTGGACCGATGAAACCGCGGACCCCTCCCCACTTTCATTACGGGGATAAACCTCCATCCGCTATAATTTGTAGTAAAGCGGCCAGAGTGAAGTACATAGTGGCGAAACCATAATCTCACTGTTTGAGATATTAGTGCCGGCGTCCCGACAATGAACTGTGTTTATTTCTCGTATATAAACCTAAACTTTTGGTTGGTGAAAATATTAAATTAAATAATTTTAAGTAAAAATTAAATTAATTAGTTCTGTTTCAAAAATAATTTTTTTCAATTTTTTCAATTCTTTAATAAGCGATATCGTTAGAAATGTATATTCGTAAATAATTTCGTTAGGGTTTTAAAACAATTTTATATAATACACCTTATTTTCATATCCGAATACGCATTTATCCGTCCCTTTAATGTTGTTATTTGCCCTCTTTGTATAGTTGACATAATTGCCCAGGTATAATATTTGTAAAATGAACCAACTTATTTTTATCGGAGCGTAAATAAATTACGCTGAGTATTTCAAATATTATTCGATATCGCCTAGTTGTTTCTCATTTTATAGAATTTTAAATATATATGGATTAATAACCCCCCACCCCATAAGCTTCGTAAACATTTCTTCAACTACAGATTATTAAAAAATTTTCAATTCCTAATTGTATTGTAAATAAATCCCAGTTTTCTTCTAATAAGGTTTTTTTTTGTTTTTTTCTGTTCAATAAGTTTCCTAAATTTCCTACTAATAAATTTTCCAATTTCTTCCGTTATCGTAATAAACGCAAATTATCCGTCAACGAATCCTTTGATTTTAAACTGTTTTATAAAATAAAATTAGTTTGATAATGTTTCTGGTAGTGTTTTCTCCGATCCTATTTAGTCCGCTTCAATTACATAAATTTTGATACTTATACCGTCGACAAAATTAATTGCCGGTTTTAATTAATTATTGTAAATGCAACGTTTTTTATCTCAGCGTAATAAATTCACGCTGATATTTCCAATGTATTCGATACCACATAGTAAGTGTCAATTTTGTTTAACCGTGGTATTTTAATACTGTAAAAC
>JAQRGA010000958.1:0-10126 GCA_029237695.1 Conchocele bisecta | reverse complement strand
TTTAATTCTATAATCGGAAGTCGAGATGATAAACGGATCCATTAGTTCGGGGTATTTTGATGGCAATGTTATTGGACGATGGGTAAAAAATGGGGATGTACAATTACAAAAAGTCCACTGGTTCGACTTTTTATAGTGGTTAATATATTTAAGATTTCGTATATTTCTAACACAATTTACCATTATTTTAAAAAAAAAAATATTAGACCGGAGGTGGTTTGTAATGGTAAAAAGGCAGAAGGAGGGTTTATTTCCAGGGGAATTTTGTGAAAATATATACCTTGCTTACCACGGAAAAAACTCTTCATTAAATTTGGGAATATACTAAATAATTACAGGGGGGGAGGTTTTTTCCCGATTAAACCTGGGTTTTTTTAGTTAAAATAAACAAAAGTTTATAAAAATTCAATATTAACTTTCATTTAAACCTCTCCCCCATAACAAAACAACTTGTTATCCAAAAACTCTCCAAATACCACTCCCCCCCAACCCCATATATTTTCCAATTAAAACGGAAAAGAAGTTTCCAGATTTTTTAGGTTGGATTTAATATTCGGTCGCTATGCAGGGGATATTTTTTAGTTAGGAGGGAATGTTTTGCCCCAAAATACGGAAAAAAAAGGTGACAACGCGCTAAAAACTTAATTATTAAGCGCGCGGCAGCAAAAATTACCATAATGCTTTGGAAAAAGCCCACTAGTACGGGTTTTGGCCAAAAGTTGTTTCGTGGTGTTGTGTTTGGGGCGGGGGGGGTACTGCTTTGGGCAACCGCAGATCTACCAAAAGTGTAATGGTTTCCCACTTTGCCAGGGGTTTTGAGTGGAGATTTTTCTACCGTTTTATCTGGGAAAAAAACCACGTTGTATATGTGTTAAATTAGGGGGGGCCGGGTGGGTGGAATAATACTCGAGAAAGATAATAAAAGGTATGGGAAAGGGAATAATACTTTTGGGATTAGAATTTTTACCGTTCTCGCTAGGGGTCTAAGGGTAAAAAAATAGACATTCGGGGGGGGACGTTTTATTGGTTGTCCAAAAAAAGCGTTGGGACGATATAAGGGGAAAAATTTAATCATGTGTGTGTGTAGAGTTTGGTAAATCCGTGGGTGGAAGGGAAATGGGGAAGATTATTGGAAAGAATTAAAAAAAATAATTTGATATATTGGGAATTCCAAAGGGGCCCGCAACGCCACCATGCCAAAATAATTTGGAGTGGTAAACTGATTGGTGATAAATTTTAGGGTAAAAAACTTGGGGGAAATTAAAGGTTCGGAGGAAATTTTGTTACCTGGCACTATTCCATTGTTTGGATATTTTTATAAAAATAATTATTTTTTTTAAAAAAATTAATTACTTTTTTTTTTCCTATTTTTTCCATATAAATTATTAATTTTCTATATTATTTTTTAAAAATTAAATTTAATTTTCCTATTTTTTCAAAATTATTAATTATTAATTTATTGGATGCAGTTAAACAATTTATTTAATTAATTTTAGGCAAAATTAATTAACAATTAAAAAAAAAAAAAGTTTTAGGTCCTACCCGTACTGCTCGAACCCCGCGGCCAGCAAAAACCCTTCCCATTCGGGTCCACCTCGCTTAAGCCCTTCGCTTAAATCTCTCTTTTCTCTTTTTTTTCGGCTTTAGGCGAGGGGTGTGTTGGTCGGACGTTAACAATCTCCTACTAACCCCATCATTGGTCGATACCGCGGACCCCCTCCTCTTTCATTACCATCCATCCGCTATTAATGTGTAGTGCGGCCAGAGTGAAGTTACATTGTGGCGAAACCGATCTCCACTGTTGAGATATTAGTGCCGGTGTCCCGACAATGAACTGTGTTTATTTCTCGTATTAAATAAACCTAACTTTGTTGGTGAAAATAATTATTAAATAAATTTTAATTTTAACTAAAATTAATTTAATTAGTTCTGTTCAATAATAATTTTTTGAATTCAATTTCTTTATAAGCGATATCGTAGAAAAATGGTATAATTCGTAAAATTAAATCGTTGGGTTTTAACAATTTTTATTATAATTCACCTTAGTTTCTATATACCGATACGGCCATTTATCCGTCTTAATGTTTGTATTTATGCCTCTTGATATGGTTGACATAATTGCCTGGTATAATATTGTAAATGCAACGGTTTTATATCGGAGGCGTAATAAATTACGTCTGGTTATTTCCTTTATTTTATTCGATATCGCCTAGTGTTCTCCATTTTTTATAGAATTTATATATAGGCTTATAAACCCCCATAAAGCTTCGTTTAAACTTCTTCAAACCACAGAGTTTTTAAAAATTAAAATTTTCAATTCCAATTGTATTTGTTTTATTATCCATTTTCTTCTAAATAACGTTGTTTTTTTTTCTGTTTCAATAATTTTCCTAATTTCTTCTAATAATTTTCCAATTTATCTTCGTTTTTCGTAGAAAGAAGAAGAAATAAAGCAACGCATTTATCCGTCAACGAATCTTTGATTTTTTAAAACTGTTTTACAAAATTATTAGTTTGCATTAAGTGTTTCGGTTAGGGTTTGTTTCTTCCGATCCTATTTAGTCGCTTTCATTTACATAAATTTGATACTTATACCGGCGGACATAATTGCCGGTTTTAATATTGATAAATGCAACGTTTTTCTATCGCTGCGTAAAAAAATAAATTCGCTTGATATTTTCATTGTATTCGATATCCAACATAGTATTGTCATTTTTACCGTTGTTTTGTTTAATTACTGTAGGTAAACAACAGCGTAAAATGCTTCATCCAAGGTCATTACAAACGTCCAATTATCGTTGTGTTATTTTATTATTATCATTTTTGTTATTAAATTTATTTTATTATAAAACCTATTAAATTTATTTTCTATGTTCTAATTCGGACGTGGAAAAACAAATGATGTTTTTATTTATCGTGGTTGGTGGGATACAATTTCCATCGTTAAACTAATTTTTTATTTTTCGTGGGTGGTGGGAGGGAGTAGTATAAAGGGTTATAAATGATGCCACCGCAGGTGGTATCATTTTGACTCCCTTTATACTACTACATATAAAGAACAGTCAACACCTGGTTGCAGGCATTTTACAATATTATTCAGTTTAATGCTAAAAAGGGTAACAGACAATATACTTCCCTGCGGTACACCCATTTCCTGTTCATGGGGATCAGAAAGGGTTGTACCGACTCGGACTTGGAATTGTCTGTCTTTCAAAAAATTAGAAATAAAATCAGGGAGATGACCCTTCAGAACCGAAGGTTCAATGAATGGGTCCCTTCATAATCCCATACTTCCACGGTCGTGGTCATATGCCTTTTCTAGGTAAAAAAAATATTATTGGCAAACTTATATGCTCATTGGTTAACAAAACCCGGTCTCGAATGAACTGCTTCGTGTTAATCAGATTATCGGCAGTTGATTCTTTCTTGGCGAACGGAATCCGATTGAATTGATACTCAGAATATCCAGTCCAATTGGATTTACAGAAAATCCTGGACAAGCCTGTCGTTAATCATTCGTTCCATGGTTTTACAGACGCAGCTATAGTGTAAGTGCGATGGGACGGTAACTTGATGGGTCGGTGTGATCCTTGCCCGGTTTGGGAACTGGTATGATTGTAGCTTCCCGCCATGAAGGCGGGAAAAGGACGCCTTGTTCCCAAATGGTTTTTTTTATTTCTAATTCAAAGAGGTTGTTCTAAAGAGTTTGTTCATGGTACATGTTTAAAGCTGTTGGTAGTGGGATATCATCAGGGCCTGCTGATGTATCATGTGCTTTCTCGAGGGATGGAAGCTTTTAATTCCCTCATAGGAAAGGCGGAGCGTTCGTCAATGGTTCTGAATTTGTCTGAAATAAAAAATTAGTTTAGTTTAGTTTTCTCTTGCTCCAGATTTCACCTTCAAGAACTCCTCAGAATTAGTTATTACATTGACTAGTTGTTCCTGGAGAAGGTATCATGCTAATTTAGAATTTAATTTTATTGGGGTTTGAAATGTCTGTTTTGGAAGGATACTTTATGTCCTGCATTGTTGAGGTGATTGACTTTTATTTTGTAAGTTGATTTACCTTTACCGTTTATATCGTTTACGAAATCATGTTCCCATGTTTGTTTTTCATTTTAGATCGCGAATTCAACTTGGAGACAAAAGATTCCAACCAAGTCCTTCTCTTGCTAGCTTTAAATTGTGCGTCGAACTTTCGCTTCTAAAAATTTCTCTGAGCTTTTAAATTATTAGCTGTTGGCGTTATTATTGATTTGACGAATTAGGGAACTGCTTACGAGCAGTCATTGACCTCTTTGCATTCTTCGTCAAACCATGGTTTATTGAACAACGTTTGGGCTTTGCCGAGGTTTTTGGTATTGTCTTTTCTGCAATTATCGTGTAAAATAAAGGGGAAAACGTAGTGTTCTAGCGGATCTTTCCGGCATCTCGAAAGCGATCAAAAATTCTAGTTCAACTCATGGCAACATATTGCGAAATGTGTTCCAATTCGGCTTTATGTTAATTTCCACCTCTGGCGCTCTGTCAGTGGATGGTTGGTCCAATTACTCTGCAATGAAAGAACAGGAAAGTTGGTCACTCCCACATAAGGTCGTCACCAATTTCCTTCCACGTAAAGTCTATATACAGAGAAGGATGACACAGAGTTTAATCCAGAGAGGAATATGAATGCGGTTGCGGATGAAAATATGTGCTGATTTTTATCATTAAAAAATGCTGAGATTGTGATCGGAAGAAAAATTTCAATAAGTTCCTCCTTGTTATTTGTGTCTTTTCAACCCAAAAAGCATGTTAAGTCCGTTAAAATCGCCAAGGAGAATGAAAGGCGAAGGGAGATGACAGACAAGTTTATCTATTTCTGATTTTACAGGATGCAGATGGTGGAATGTAGATAAGAAACATAACGTAATAGTCTTGGTGCATAGTAACATAACGGCCACAGCCTGAAGGATTAGTGTCTAGATTCACCCCGAGACTATGTGGGCGTGCTCCAAATTAACGAGGTTGAGATGCCCACCAGTTGGCGCGTCAGCGTTATCTGAACACTTACTTGTATAATGCATGTCTGAATTTAAGAAAATTGTTATCGTAACTTTCAGGAATGTTCCTGAAGGACAAACACGCAATTGGGTTGTGTTGGTTAATAAAATGTTAATTCATCACGATTGCTTTAATTCCTCGACAGTTCCCATTGGATAATAGTATCCATCGTTTTATGTAGGGTGGAAGTATGGTTTTGCGGGGTGGAACAGGTTTGGCATTGGAGTGTTCAGAAGACTCTTCAGTCTCCATCGAGTCCAAACGACTCAAACCTGTTCTTCAGTTGGAATGGGGCCGTCTGGCACCCTTCTTGCGCCCAATCCAGGGTCATCAGACCCTTTCTGGGATCAGGGTCATCAGGGATCTCTCCATGGCGTGGGCTTACCCTGAGTGGTGTGTAGAGGCCGACTATCATCCGGGGCCTTGCCGTGATCGCAGGAGGAGACACGGCCGTGATTTGTTTTAGGTCATTTTTAGGCCCGGACTTTAGGGCTTTGCGAAGCGTGACCTGTGAGGTTTTGCCTTCGAAGGGTTTTGATGTTGAGGCTTTGGGCTCGGCCTCGGGGAGTTGTGTGATGAGTTAGATGTGGAAGGCTTGTATGTGGGCGGTATTATAGGTCCACGTTATAGTGGGGTGTTACAGCTGGTTTCCCAAAAACGTCCGTTTTGGGTTGAAATATCTTCTGCTGGGTCATTAGCTAGAGACTGCAAGCCGAAGCGTTAAGAAAATAGCCTAAGGGATAGGAGTTTGTTGGTATTCTCAACAATCTTCCTGGCTTCAGGGAAATGAATTGATTTGCGTTATTTTTTATGTTTCACGCGAACTATCTCCTTCTTGCGATCTTCCACTTCGTCGGGCAGTCTTTATCGAATATGCCGAATGGTTAACCATTACAGTTGACACAATGGTTCGGGGCCCTCCCACAACAAGTTTTTGCATTACTGTGCGTTTGCCAATGCCACAGCGTGCACATGCAAGATCTCTCTTGTACATCTGTCTTTTGGTGGTGACCGTACAGTTTGGCAAGTTGTAACAGCGGCAACGGGTTTGGTATGTATGGGTCAACTGTGACGAGGTAACCATCTGGATTAGTTTCAAGATTCTTTTGGGTATTTCAGTCAGGGTTTGAAAGTTAAAGAATGAAGGTATTAGTCGGGACTAAATTTGTCGGTTCACTTTTCTATTAATTCTTCCGAAGCCATCAGCAACACTCCATTGTGGCTCGCGTTGTTTCGGATCACTTTCTTGGCCCTCACCTTACATGAGCAAACCCCTCCGGTGAATCGGACAACTCCCCTTTGGCAACTGGTTCAAAGATTTATGCGGCTGGATGTCGACAGGGGATATCCAAGAACTTGGTACAAAGCAGTAGATTCTCTGCATGGACTCTTTCTTGTCAACAATTTCAATAAGAAGGTCACCCATAGCGCAAAACCGTTTCGCAAGTTCTTTGGGCCCCCTCGCCTGCACACTATTCAGTTATCTTTGATAAAAACAAAAGACAGACAATTTGTTGTCAAGAGGCTTGTCAGTGTCAGTTTTGCCATGGACCACAAGGAATCCGAGGCCCAAGTGGCTACATAGCTGTAAGTTTTTCTGTTTAGATGTTGTAGTGTTTCGTTGAGGGAAATCAGATGGAATTCTGCATGGTCGTGTCCCGTTTCTTAGATTGGGCCAGCTGAAGCAGGGTTGGCTAAACGACTTTGTGTAAGTCCGAAAGCCTTCCAATCAATTGGGTTTGTATGGATACCTTGGTGAAGAGGTTAGGTTTTTTGATTTTTTTTTTTACTGGCGATTCCAATATAAAAAATACAGATTTATCTATAAACATATTATTGTTGACCAATAAAACAGCAGTTTATAAATAACTTCTATTTGTATATATTTAATAAGCGACCAATGGGAGTAAGATTTTAAATTTTGAAACGCCTGGTCTAAAAAAATAAAAACTAAAGGTTGGTTTTCCATGATTAAATGTTTGTTAATACATTACAACCTATGGAATATTGGTAGATGTAAAATGTTTGAATATGCTCGAAGAAAGATTATTAATTAATTTAATTTTAATAAGCTACCTCGATTAAAAACTAATGGCCATCTTTTAATCTTGGTTACCCAAGCGTTCCAGAGTTTCAATTGGATCAATACATCGCGAGTTAAAAATACCCGACACTGGAACCAGGCCGATGGAAATTAACGGAGTTGTACACCTTCTAGCGCATTTATTAATAGCTTCCTCTCCCCAGGTGGGTTAGCACGTGTTGAAATGGCAAACCTTAACACGCTTTGATAGCAAAAAAGAAAAATGGAATAATTGGAACTACTAATTTACGTGGTTCGGTAAGAAAGGCGAAGTGTTTGATCTAGTACAAGTTGTATTAGAAAATAAAATAATACTATTAAAGCGCTGCTCAGATAAAGACTACAATTGGATACTATTTTTTTTTTTTAATTCGAGTTGTTTAAATACGGGCATTACTAATATAGCGCTACAAAGAAATGAGTAAAGGTAAGTTTTCCTAATAAGTAATTAGAGAAAACCAACTTAATCAAGTATCTAAATAGTTACCATAATAACCGTCATTCTACACTAATTCAAATGGGAAAAAAATAAAAATAAAAACAATACAGCTCCAAAAGCCCAAAATAACCAAAGCACCACAACCATCCAACACCACCTAATAGATTACGAAAACACCGGATAACGAAACACCAAGTATAGGCTAATAAAAGGCCCCCACAATCGTTTAAAACGATGTGGATGAAACACATTATTTCCACGATAGAATCCAAAATTTATGGTACAAGATTTAGATAAAATATGCACCTCCCCTCACAGTACCCATACACTGGGTAATCAGCGCCCACCTCTACCACTCTAACCTCCGAACCCCCTAATCTCAACCCTCTAACCTTCAACCCCTAAATCTCTACCTCTATCCTCAACCATAAGAAAATACCACCTAAAATAGCCCCCTAAAACCCAAAAGTAAGTAAAAAATAAACCTCAATCACCCACAAAGATATTATTCCCCCTCCCGCAACCCGCCACCCCGCCGACCAGTCATCCACATAACGCAACACATTTGTACCGCAAACCACCACCAAAAACAAAACAGCAACAACAACCACCACCCGCAATCAGCAATCACCACCACGCAAACCAACCGCAGCCCGCAAACAACAGCAATGTATCTCCACTGCAACCTACCCGCACCGCCACCGCCAACCGCCAATCAATTTACATATCCTCAACCTCAATCCTAAATCAATTATTTACTGACAAAAAACAACAAAAAAAACGAGTAAACCCTCCTGGCACAAACGCTAAAACTGCCAGTATTATTAACTCCTCCAATCAAAAACTTGCCAGTATTTATACCCTCCTCAAATCGCAACTGCCTAGTCCGCATTTACCTCCTCAATCTCCTTGTATCCAACACCCGCGGCACAATATCCTGCACCTCCACCAGACCGGCACAATCACCATCAACCATTTGTAATTTGACTTGGACAACCCACAAAAAATTAAAACCCAGTAAAAATTCCCTTCAATTCCTTATGCCGGCACGGTGACGCAAAACAGATTTATACCTACTTCAACAGTTAAAATAAGCCTCGTTCTAAAAAAAAAAAAATAAAAATATTATTTCACCACTCGTTTTTTTTCTACGACCAACCTGAAATTAGATTTTATCACCCCCACGTGAAAAACCAAACTGATTACCAAGACCACCATCAATAACCACAGGAACCATAACCAGAACAGGAATCATATATACCCACCTGCAGCGGCTTTAAAACATACGCCCCAACCCCCAACCCACCCGGATTTGCTAATTTCAAATGCCATTTTTAAAACTCAACCAGTTTGAATCAACTGAAAAACTCAACAGGCAAACCATCCATACCGCAAACCTTAAACAAAGGCAAGCCGCTTAACAGTCTCAACATAATTAAATAAACTAATCTTAAACACAGAGCCAAACATAATGGCTAAATAAAGCATCCACGAGGTCTCGTAATAAAAATTTGAATATATTAAACTAAACTAAACCCAAACCAAACTAAACCCAAACATGTCTAAATTTAATTTGAATTTTTGAATTTACCAATCTAGCAAAGAACAAGTTTATAACTCAATGAAAGCACTTTTATTTACAATATTTTATTTGTCAATGCGAGAATGGTTTTAAATGGCACACCTGGGATAACAGAATATAATAGGCTATATATAGTTCGACCGGATTGGTTTTTTATTTTTTTGATAAAAACTGGAAAAAAAATAAAAAAAGCCACAATTCAACCATAATGAGTATATATTCCTACAAGCATATTATACCTTATAGATCGCAAAATTGGCCATAGTACAACAATTAAATATGTCATTATTTAACCTCTGATTAACGGTGAGTTAGTCCTTCTTAAACGGTAACCATTTCAATACGTATATAAGCAGTTCAAAATGAAAAATGGTGAGTTATACATTAAGAAAGAAGACGGTTACGATCGTATTAAAAAGATTAAGATGGAAGGAAAACAACGATTTTATTAACAAAAATTTTTAGAATTAGGGTAACTCCAGATAAATTATATTTATTACCTTCTAAAACCAACCATCGATAGGTTGGGTACAAAATGTAATAATCTTCTAACAAACAATGAATAAATAATTAATAATGAGGACGGGACTTTAAAAGTTGGTAAATCAACCGACGAAGAACGCTATCCGATCCATTTAACAAAGCTAATCAGGTGGAAGTTGATGTAATTTAAAATTCTCAACAAATGAAAATTTAAATTTAATAGCCGACAAATGATATTACTGGATTAATTATACGAAAATAAAAAAAAAAAACGGGAAAAACCAAACTGTTACGAAATTTAAAAAGAAACAAATATTAGAAAAGATGGCCCGCCGCAATATTATTGTTGTATCTAAAGAGAATTTAAAGAGAATGGAAGCGATAAATATTAAAATACCGACCATCAATACATTAAATAATAAACAATTTAATTTTAATGTAATGGTTAAATGAACTTAATAAATCTAAATCAAGATATAAGGATTAATATTGAAAC
>JAQRGA010000954.1:0-10571 GCA_029237695.1 Conchocele bisecta | reverse complement strand
GGCAGACCACGCTCAGCAACAGGAGCGGCTCCGTTCAGACGCCGAACAACGCGCACTGGTGAGGACCACGGTTGTGCCACAATCAGCTAGATTATCTGGCTGTGGCTTACGGGTTTTGTCGCCAGTCTGGTTCCTGGTCAAATAGAACACTCCTGTAGCCTGATAACAATTTAGGCCATAAATAAAGCACTTTGGTTCTCAGATACCACACTGGTGAGGACCGCCGTCATGTTGTTGTTGTT
This sequence comes from Conchocele bisecta, assembly GCA_029237695.1. NCBI lineage: Eukaryota > Metazoa > Mollusca > Bivalvia > Lucinida > Thyasiridae > Conchocele > Conchocele bisecta. The sequence continues at coordinate 10,329 of JAQRGA010000954.1, read as the reverse complement.
GTATCAGTTGTTAATGGCACAGCTCTGAGATGTGCTAGAAAGTGATGAAACAGAACAGCAATAACATGTTTAATGGTATATTTGTATCGTATACAAAAATAATTAAATTTCACAATTTGTGTTACTGGTACATGCATAACAAATCTGCAAAAGTATGCCAAGCCAAATTATCTCCCCTGGTTATCACAGTCTCTGATAGCGTGTACTTGAATATATCGCATCATTTTGGAATGTGATCAAATAAAATGGTGTAATTGATTTGCAAGAAGTGAAAAACCACACATTGGATATCCGAGACATCATGTCGGACACAGCCACTTTAAGACTATTAATTTGACAATTTCCACCAAATGTAAATATCTGATATTACAACCCCAGCCGAATATGATTGTAACATACATTACTATAGTACACCATTTTACAGTGTCCACTCAATGCCATTTCAACATACCAGGTGACTGTGTTCACCCAATGACATTACAACATCAGCCAATCAGTATTACTGTAACATACCATGCGACCGTGTTCACCCAATCACAACCATCGTCTGTCTATACAGGAGCGTGAGAGGCAGCTACAGGAGTAGATTGCCAGCCTGAGGGCGGAGCTACAGACACAGAACTGCCAAATACAGGACAACGAGAAGGTCGTCCTCTTTCTACAGGTAATGCCAGCTACATTCGGGCCAGGGCATGTGACCAACTTAGACATCTAGAAGTGTGGAGTGATTCTGGAGTCACTGTGCCAGCTAGGTCATCTACCTCACAACCGCGTGGTCGAAGGTTGAAGCTCTGATAGGGCTATGACTGGTTGGTGAGCCTCAGCTAGTTAAATATTACCTACCTTCCTGATGCCTGGTATATCAGACTGAATAGGGAAGTACTGCTGTTCAAGACTAGAGGGTCACATAAGTCAAATCTGGCTGGTCCTTTCAATAGGGAGCACATGATAATAATAAGTAACCATTTCTCTTTTATCAAATGAAAACTCCATAAAAACAATAAAAAACTCCATTAAACTATAAATCAAAATATTATTGTATTAAATTAAAATATAATTCAACCAATTAATGCAGATAACCGTAACAAAATTCATACAACCATTCAACACAATATTGTTAAGGAATGAAACCATGTGCAGTTGCGTTTACTGTATTATGAACTACAATTGGTCTGTTTAAAGTGCTAGGAGTCTGTGTGTTTACTGTATTATGAACAACAGTTGGTCTGTTTTAAAGTGCGTGGAGTCCGTACGTTTACTGTATTATGAACAACAGATTGTCTGTTTAAAGTGCTTGGAGTCTGTGCGTTTACTGTATTATGAACAACAGTTGATCCGTTTAAAGTGCTTGGAGTCCATGCGTTTACTGTATTATGAGCAATAGTTGGTCCGTTTAAAGAGCTTGGAGTCTGTGTGTTTACTGTATTATGACCAACAGTTGGTCTGTTTAAAGTGCTTTGAGTCTGTGCATTTACTGTATTATGAACAACAGTTGGTCTGTTTAAAGTGCTTGGAATCCGTGCTTTTACTGTATTATGAACAACAGTTGATCGGTTTGATGTCCGTGCATGCAGTTCGTTCGTTTACTGTATTATGAACAACAGTTGGTCTGTTTAAAGTGCTTTGAGTCTGTGCGTTTACTGTATTATGAACAACAGTTGGTCCGTTTAAAGTGCTTGGAGTCCATGCGTTTACTGTATTATGAGCAACAGTTGGTCCGTTTAAAGAGCTTGGAGTGCGTGCGTTTAGTGTATTATGACCAACAGTTGGTCCGTTTAAAGTGCTTGGAGTCCGTGCGTTTGCTGTATTATGAACAACAGTTGGTCTGTTTAAAGTGCTTGGAGTCCGTACGTTTGCTGTATTATGAACAACAGTTGGTCCTTTAAATGGCTCTGTTTATAGAACAATGTTGGTCAAAGTGCTTGAGTCCGTGCGTTTACTGTATTATGAACAACAGTTGGTCTGTTTAAAGTGCTTGGAGTCCGTGCGTTTACTGTATTATGAACAACAGTTGGTGTAAAGTACCGTGTTTCTGGTAGAAGTTCGTAAAGTGCTTGGAGTCTGTGTTTACTGTATTATGAACAACAGTTGGTCTGTTTAAAGTGCTTGGAGTCCGTGCGTTTACTGTATTATGAACAACAGTTGGTCTGTTTAAAGTGCTTGGAGTCTGCCGTTTACTGTATTATGAACAACAGTTGGCCTGTTTAAAGTGCTTGGAGTCCGTGCGTTTACTGTATTATGAACAACAGTTGGTCCGTTTAAAGTGCTTGGAGTCCGTGCATTTACTGTATTATGAACAACAGTTGGTCTGTTTAAAGTGCGTGGAGTCTGTGCGTTTACTGTATTATGAACAACAGTTGGTCTGTTTAAAGTCGAGTCTGTCTTTTACTGTATTAAACAAGTTGGTCTGTTTAGCTTCGAGTTCGTGTTTACTATATGAACAACAGTTGGTCCGTTTAAAGTGCTTGGAGTCCGTGCGTTTACTGTATTATGACCAACAGTTGGTCTGTTTAAAGTGCTTGGAGTCCGTGCGTTTACTGTATTATGAACAACAGTTGGTCTGTTTAAAGTGCTTGGAGTCCGTGCGTTTACTGTATTATGACCAACAGTTGGTCTGTTTAAAGTACTTCGAGTCTGTGCTTTTACTGTATTATGAACAACAGTTGGTCTGTTTAAATTGCTTGGAGTCTGTGCGTTTACTGTATTATGAACAACAGTTGGTCTATTTAAAGTGCTTGGAGTCTGTGCGTTTACTGTATTATGAACAACAGTTGGTCTGTTTAAATTGCTTGGAGTCTGTGCGTTTACTGTATTATGAACAACAGTTGGTCTGTTTAAAGTGCTTGGAGTCCGTGCGTTTACTGTATTATGACCAACAGTTGGTCTGTTTAAAGTGCTTGGCGTCTGTGCGTTTACTGTATTATGAACAACAGTTGGTCTGTTTAAAGTGCTTGGCGTCTGTGCGTTTACTGTATTATGAACAACAGTTGGTCTGTTTAAAGCCGTCTTATCAGGATCTGCACTTTTTGCAACTAATTTTCATATTTTGTAGAGAAAAAAAAGGCCCTTTTTCATAAATGGACTAGTCCGAAAATCATCTTGTGGCCATTGGATTGATCGTAAAATTACCATATCAAAGTCCATTCCAGTTATTTAAGGCTGAAAGAGGTAAATGAAAGCTCCATTCAACCAGTGAAAACAAGTCAGTTTATTCATTACTGGAGAGGATGGATTGCGGCCTAGGGGTTAGAACACCAGTAGCCTATTTCACCAACATTGCAAAGTATACTTTTCTAGCAAAGTATACTTTGAGGGAGAAATTTTCAGTTTTAGGATAAATTTATTACATTATCACAGCCATTTTGAATTGATTACATTATCACAGCCAAAATTGCTGTGACAATGTAATAAATTCAGTATAATAAGTATGAATACTTTTAATCATCAAATATATGCAGTGGTTAGTTCTATATGAAATAATGCATTTGAGGAAAAATAAATGATTACTCCCTCAGATTATACTTTGCTAGAAAAGTATACTTTGCAATGTTGGTGAAATCGGCTACTGACTTCCAATCCGGAGGTTGTGGGTTCACACCTCGCCTCTGGCATCAAAAAATACTTTCATAGTATTTCCATCCCACTGGTCTGTCGGATGAGACTTTAAACTGTGGTCCCGTCTCAATATGACCTTAGCTGTTGATGGGACGTTAAACCATTTCACTTTTTTTCTCACTTTATTGAAGTTTATCCATTACAGGAACAGCTGTCTAAAGCGGAGAAGAAGAAGAAATACGGTGGTGTAATTCGGGGATCTGGTGCTGGCACCGGGACCTCCACTGACAGCAAAGTCTGCACCCTGCAGTACGGATGCGAATATACTGTATGATTTCGAGTAAAATGTTCTTAAATTTACTCAAATCTGGTGCTCAAAATCAGGAAGTTTAATTGGTTGAGGCTGAGCTGTGCTCAGTCTCGACCAATCAAACTGCTTGATTTATTGTATAAATTTCCAGATATTGTCAGACACTTGTTCTGGGACGTCAACCGACGGCAAAGTCGGTAGGGGCTAAAAATTTTAGAACAAATTTTAAAAAATTATTGTACACAAATATAGAGGAATAACATGGTGACCTAGTGCCATTAGCGTGACCGCAACTGACAGCAAAGTCTGCACTGTGCAGTAGGCACGCAAACTCGCGCTCAAAATTAGGAAGCTTGATTGGTCGAGGCTGAGCTGTGTGGAAATAAATTTCCAGAATATTTTCAGACATTTGTACTGCTCAAAGTCAGGAAGCTTGATTGGTCAAAACTGCTTGATTTCCAGAATATTCTCAGAGAGTTGCTTGTGGTTTTGAACTGTTCTGAGTATGTTCCCCCAATAGCATACTCAAAGTCGAATTAAATGCTTACGGTAATTTTAAGTAGAAATTTTAAAACAAAAATATCGGACACAAAAAAAAAAGCAGAAATATCGAGGAATAACATGGTAAGCTGGTGCGGGCGCTAGGACATCAACTAACTGACATCAAAGTCTGAACCATGCAGTAGGGACACGCCGAGCTGTGCTCAGTCTCTGCCAGTCAAGCTGCTTGATTTTGAGTAAAACTTTATAAAATTTCTTGCAATGTACTCTAATCTTGTGATCAAAATCAGCATGTTTGATTGGATGGGGCTACGGTGTTTCTATTATCTAATTTCTGTATTGTTGTCAAGCCCGCTTGCGGAAACCGAGACGTAGTGATCACAATGACGTCCGGGTGTCCGTGCATCCGTGTGTTCGTGCATCCGAGCAACCAAGGGTGTAGAAGGGGCCATGGGGCAGAGCCTAACACAAAAGAATCCTTTGATTTATTCCGTGTGTCCCCTTATTCTATTCATTACAAGGGGCCATCTCTTTGATCTAGAACAATGGAAATGGCCCCTTCTTCACTATTGGTTGTCCGTCCGTCCGTCCGTCCGTCCGTCCGTCCGTCCGTCCGTCCGTCCGTCCGTCCGTCCGTCCGAAATCTGCGTTAATGTTTTTAAATACCTTATATCCGAAATCTGCGTTAAAGTTTTTAAATATCTTATATCTCTGCAGTCCTAAGTCACATTGACTTGAAACTTCATATGCTTATTAGTCATCATCCATATATTCATTCTGTGTCCCACTCGTGCGGCTCCTGTGCCCCTATGTCAAGGTCAAATGACTTAGAAGTTTGCGTTAAAGTTTCTGTCAAAATTTGTGTTAAAGTTTTCACATACCTACTATCTTTGTAACCGTAAGTCAGATTTGCTTGAAACATTGTATGCTTATTGGGCATCAAACTTCAAATAAATACACTCTTGAGACCATCAAATGCCTCGGCGTGCTTGACATGCGGGCCGTTGCCATCCACATTATTAAAAAATAAGCCCCGGACTTGTGGTTTTATTACACTCTTGCGAGTTATTTGTACGAGTTACTCTCTGTGAGAGAAAACCCGTAATCGACTCCTTACAAATAATACACCGTGAAGAGAACACCCGTAGTTGCGTGCGTACTTTCTTGGAAACCACAAGCTACCATGCAAAATGTTTAATTTTTATTACAGTCAAAATAAAGTTATTTAAAATCTTGGGGAAAGAAATCTCGACTAACCTCAGTGTTGTGTTAATGTGATTGAACACATTCCAAACATGCAGTCAAATATATCTACAGTGGAAGATCGATCTCTCGAACCGGCAACGGACTCGAATAAAAGTTTGAGTCCGGCGTAGTTCGAGGGAACGAAAACAAATACTAGTCACTAAGTCAGTGATTTCATTCCATTTTAGGAATGACACCATTGATTGATGTTTGTATGGCCTTCTGGAAGAAATATCAAGTAAACAACTATAATGAACTAATTATTTTATTTCAATATGTACATGTATGCATATGAAAATAAATAAACTGTTAATTAAACTGAATATTACAAACCGTCTCGTCTTTGTTTTGTTTGTTTCATATCGAAACCGGAAGTTGTCGCGAACAACATTCCCATTGTAAATGTGTTTATTTTACTATGCTATAATTAAGCTGGGCAACCATTTTTATTGCGAGTGAATGTTTTTTTTATCACGTATCATTTGCATACACAAGCAGTAAAGTGTTTGCAAAAGATCGGCGTAAAATAACATTCAATAAACATGATAAACGAAAGTTAACGGGTGCGAAACATCATATCCAAAGAAAGTGTCTAAAAATAGCACACTGGTTTATTAAATATACAAAATGTACAAATATAATTTAAACGAAGATGCACAAAACGCAAAACAAATAAGTGAATCACTCATAATTCACTGATGTGACAGTTAAAATTCAATTAAATATTTAAAGGCGAATTTTGTTCAAATTAATTCAGTATCGTGGTCATCTTGACGTGGAATTTAACACTGTTTAATTTTTAAATTCGTGATTTAATGTCGCCACCTGTCGAGCGAAACGAATCAAACAGACCGTCAATCGTGCTATTCACACCTCTTTAGGCAAACAGATCAGCTGGCGACAGACTTACCTGTTCGAGCTATCAATAACACTTTACGTTGATTGACTGACCAAGGGACCGTGACTTCAGTTCGAGAGTTCGACATTGTCGTAGTTCGAGTTTTAGGTAGAAAATTATATGATTTATATAGTGAAATTTGTCGGGACCGCAGGACGAGTTCGAGTTTTCCGGAGTGTTCGACAGAGACCGGTTCGAGTTATCGATCTTCCACTGTAGTTCATAGAAACGCCTGCGTAATTGGATTTCAAAAAGTTTACAGTACATCACGTTTGACGTCGGACAGCGTGACGTCAAAAGGCAGGAAACACGTCGTTGTGTAACTATTCTTACACAGATCACAAATCATTGATTATAGCCACAAAATAGACTAAATGTGCATAAATATCTGCCGTGGAATTATAATAAATTGAATATTCCTTCATACATGGAATAGCGGAAATAATACACTCGTGTCCATCGGCGTATATCGTCTATATAAAACATTCTCATTCTTTGATTGGTCGAACTTGAGCTGGACTACGGCTCAACCAATCATATTATCCAAATTGCTACTCAAAATCAGTTTGATTGGCCAAGTCTGTGTGCAGCTCAGCCTCTACCTCTCACACTTCATAATTTCAATCGTGAAAATATAGTACATACTTTTTAGAGTTTTATATAAGTACGGCCATGGTCATGCCTCCAAGTAGTTTTATTGCTGAGCATGGCTGCTGAAAGCTTTATACCCACCGGTCATCACATGTGTTGTATACTGCAGCATGGATACAACACAAGTCGCTTACAACAAATGTGCTTCAAATGTACTCAAAATGTTTTATAATCTTCAACATGTTCATCCATTCATTGATCCGTTTATATGTTCAAAACATGTTGAGTAATCAATCAGTTTTGTGTTTGTGGATATTTGGAATAACCTTAATGGATGTATAGTTGGTACTTAACCATGATTTCCCACGAAATAACAATTCGTTTCCGTGTTATATCGTGGGAACGAAATGTTAATTCGAGGGAACAAGTATCTTCCTTCCAGTGTGTAGATGCTCAAACTTTCTGATTTTTTGTCGTGCCTGCTTTAGCAGAGGCGCGACTATAGTCGCCGCTTTTCCGTCATCGTCGTCTGCGTCGTCCGGTTATAAAGTTATTGTTTTCATGTCATATTATGTCATCCATGATGGCCTTCAAAAGGTCCATTTATTTGAGATTTTGAACGTCTTTTTCTCAGGAACCACATGGCCGATGCTGGCCAAACTTCATAGTAAGTTAAGATCCTTGGGTGAAGCATTTTCAAATTTGGTAAAATGAGTCATTGCTTAATCCAAGATGACCGCCATCTAAAAATAGCACAATTTTTTAAAACATATGAACTCGATGTCACATTCTCCTATGGTGTTCATGGAGTCAGGTGAGCGAATTAGGGCCATCATGGCCCTCTTGTTTCACAACACAGTTAAATGCCTCGGCAGGCGTGATACCGCTTCCGTGGCGGAATTCTTGTTATTCATGCCCCGGCCTGTGGGTTATTCCACATATTTAACTACAGTGCTTGTTTTGGCTCCGTTTACATATGTGGCTGTGACTGGAGAAATGGGGCTGATGAGATGGATTTGTGACCAGTGTCGCTCCAGATCAAATAGCACACTCCTGTAGCTTGATAACATTCTATATTCATGGTTAGAAGCCTGACGGGTATTTATACCCGCCGCAACGAGTTGTGGGGGGGGGGGGTATACTGGAGTCAGGTTGTCTTGCCGTGCGTCCGTCCGTCACTAAATTTAACATCAGAGAAATATTGTTATGACGTTTATTTCCCTCATCTAAAATGCCTAATATTTCACACATGCATGTAATTCACATTTGTGCCGCCCCCCTCTAAGCCCCCTCTAAGCTGAGAGTCAAGGTCACAAGCCCACACACTTGCATTTTTTTTTTACATATTTAGGGGTACCTGGGCCCACACGGGGGGTATTCCGTAAGCCTCGCTTACTGACCAATCTAGTTCATTGATGGTATCGCATTTAGTGCAGATCCTAATCACATTCCTCCAGTCTCGGCCACATATGACTTTAGCCGTTGCTTTCACTTTGAGCACAGGTGATTGAGCTCCCCACCCACATACCCCCTTATATATAGTATAGTCACATTGGGTCACCAGAAGTAGTTGGTTTGGTAAGGTTATTATATGAAGACGTCTATATGACCCATGTACGAACAAAGTAGAACACTTTGTGGTTAATATGTCACCAGAACCATCACAATGCGGGTAGAATTGACCGAAATATCGATGTTTGTAGAGGACTTTTTCAATAGTATGCAAAAAACTTACCAGCCTTTAAATTTATAATAGTATAGGGGTGGGGGTGGGGCTATGGATGTGGAGAGGGAACATCAATCACCCGTACTTTGAGGAACATCTAGTATCACTGTTACATACTTCCTCCATTATAAAGTAGTCAAGATTATTACTGATCCTACTGTTTTTGGGAGGGGCCAAGTGATTCTGGTGTGGCGAGGACCTGGCATCAGATCATCATTATTCTGATTTCAGGGCTGTAATATAGTGTTGTTATTCAGTTCTAATTTTGGGATTTCCCCCCATTTGTACATGTACTTACTTGTACAGGTAATATATGGGATTTATTACTAAACCCATTGACCCGACCTTAAATGACCTTAGCTGTTGATAGGCCGTTAAACCCCAACAAACAAACAAACGTACTTCCTATATTTATTTGTTTACTGGTATATTTGTTGTTTGCTCAATGTTTATTTCGGGCCATGATATGGCAAAACCGGGCTTATTGCTGTTGCTACCATTCTGATCAGCGTCTACACCGTTCGTCATTCGGTCTGAATGATTCATTATTAAACAAACAAGTGACCTACTACCAAACAGGGGTCCGTTTCACTAAACTTTGTACGACTAAAATGTTCGTAAGTGAAAATTTAGGATCGTCTAAATTTCAATTGATGGATTTACATTTATTGAGAATTGGCTGCATATGTAGCCTATGCTCAATAAATGTAAATCCAATAATTGTTTACAAGAAAACATCGTTAATGTGAAATTCACAGACTATCATAATTTTGCACTTACAAACATTTTGTAAGTAGTTTAGTGAAACGGGCTCCAGGTGAGCAAGCCAATTATAATTTACCATAGAAACCTTAAAGATTTGGAAACCATTTGTTGTGGGAAACCCCTATAAAATAAACAATATTTGGACATTCTCCGCCGTGGGTTTCCCAAAACAAATTGTATCCAAACACATTGTTATTGTGATAAACAATTACAACTATTCTAAGCATAAATATTTGGGTATTCCTTGCTGTGAGAAACCATAGATTAATGTGTGTTTCCAAAAACAATTGTCTCTGAATATTTTGGGTTATTACGGTACGCCAAATTGTGTAAGATCTGACCCCAAATTGTTATCAGCATACAATGTACGAATAACCGGTGTTGATCAGTCCATGTTACAGTCGGTCATTATATCATATTGTCCACTTTCTGAAAATGATATCGCGTGTTGTTGAATCTCAATCATTCCATATCCGTCCATTCAATTTATTGTATATCCATGTATTTTACTATCTTTTATACACATAAAGCAGTTCTATGCTGGTCATAGTGCCTGCTTTATTAACAACAGTCGTGTGGTTTTATATAACACAGGTGAAAAACTCGGACCTAGAACCTTGAAAATGGCCCCATTCATTTTTTTTTTGAATGGGCCATTTTCATGGTCCTAGGCCCTGTGGTTAAATAACTGCTCATTTTACATGTGTTTTGAATTCTTAGTTTATCTTGTTAAAGGTG